>PNEQ01064663.1:28826-40434 GCA_003012365.1 Medauroidea extradentata | reverse complement strand
ATGTATGTGTATGTATGTGTATACATGTATATATATGTATGTGTATGTATGTGTATACATGTATATATATGTATGTATATGTATGTGTATATATGTATATATGTGTATATATGTATGTGTAAACATGTATATATGTGTGCATATGTATGTGTATACATGTATATATGTGTACACATGTATGTGTATACATGTATATATGTGTACACATGTATGTGTATACATGTATATATGTGTATATATGTATACATGTATATATGTGTATATATGTATACATGTATATGTGTTTATATACACATATATATTTGTGTATGTATGCATAATATAATTTCCTTTGTGGTGGAACATGTGCGTAACAAAAAAATGCCTAAAGGAAATTTGCTCATCTTTCACCATTGGTGGACGCAATAGTTTTCAATATTACATAAATTAATGTATCAATCATACCGGTAAAGGGTATAGCGTCGTATTCTTCAGCCATGACATAATATTCTGTAATAATTTCATTTTCATCGTGAGCTGTAATGAAAGGTATTAGGAGTAGACATAAATGCACACATACATGCATATATTCATGCATACATGCATATATGTATTCGTGAATACATACATGCATACATACATACATGCGTGCATACGTGCACACAAATACCCGCGCAATCTCATTAGCCAATCTTTCATAGAGGAAAATTGGTTAAAGATGATTATATCGTATTACTGTCACAGTGAGGTACAGGTTAAAATATATCATGACCACAGCAACAAACATGAAGCCTTCCAAAACTATAAAGAAGGTAAATACTGTGTTAGTTTCTTGTTCTTAATGAAATTTAGTAAGCTAGTATTAACCGTGTTATGGAAGTCTTGAGTGCTTGCATTCTTAACATTACCCAACTACATTACTTTCGTGCTGATAGCAGAAGTTGGCAGAGTGTGAAAGTTAAACCTCGTAATGTTAACATTGTTTGTTTGTTCAGTGATTCATGCAATACGGTACCTAATTCTTTATTTATTATCTGAACATGCAAGCAGGCTTAATACGGTCCTGAAATACTTAACACCAAAAAATTTGATTTGGCCGTGTATAGGGTAGTAAAGTTTTCTTTCGGAGGAGTTGGGGATATTGAATCGTGTTGGAAAGTTAGAAGAGAAGAGAGAAGTTATTGATAAAGCAGTTAGAACTTTCCATCTGTTGGTGGCACAGTCACCTGTGACTTATGAAATAACAGAAGATAATTATGCACTGTGTGCAAAGTAATAATTGTTGTGGATTACATTTCCTGTGAAAATGAACAGTATACTGCATATTACAATCCAAGCTAATTAAATGTAATTAGTTTCAATACAGGATTTGTACTGTAAAACTTCAATGTATTACAAATTTATTGTGTAAAGGAGTTTGCATGTGATATTTAAAGTAACGAATTTATTTTATATTTTTATATCACAAGCTTAATTAAGGTAATAAACAGGTAGCTTCCTGAACTAAAGACTAGATCATTAGATTGTCTATTAAAACTTTTTACGTAAATCAGTATTGTTCATTTTTAAAAATGTCACACGTAAGGTTACAGTTTTAGGTGGTAGATTTTATAACATGCAATTAATCCTAGACTTTAATAATTTTTACAAAATACACTATTCGTTAACTAAACTAATGCAACATACCGAAAAGTTTGTAAAAGACGTTGAAAGATATAACAATATGATATTGCCGACACCATGTTTCTACACATTTAATGCATTATATTAAAATAATAGCGTATTTTCAAAGCTCTGACTTGTAATGTGTTCCATCTACCTGCTCTAATGACTGCAATTTATCCCCTTTAGGATGTGATTTTAATTCTCATGACAGTGAAGGTTTTGGTTTAAAGTTACCTCTAGCCAATTTAGTTTGACATAAAACAAACTAAATTTGTAGTTTTTGATGATTTTTTTGGCAGTTGTTTTCTTACGTTTGGTTCACTGAATGTAATGTAGGTATTTAATTTTTCCATTAACATAAGTAGCACTTAGCTGTTTTGTTTTACATAGCTACTGTGTCAAGTGCGTAATGTTGCAGTTCCGCTTCCATCTAATAATATTTTTTTCGGAAATATTTGTTTACGCGGATAGACAACTTTACAGTACTAACTTTTATTATCTTGAATGTCTCGTGTACTGGTTATAAATGTTTGCGTTTGCCACGAGTGAACAGTGGAGCGATGTGTGTCGAAGTAGGGCCTACTACGCTCGACGAGAAGCACAATAATCTCTATTCAAGGCACGCTAAACTGGCTTTTAATGTTTGGTTGTAGACTTTTTATGGGACTTAAAGAGGCAACAATAACATATTATTTTCGTTAGTTTGTTGTAAAGGCCAAAACATTCTTCTAGACTAGAATTGCGTTGTACTAATTCAGGTGGCACTTTCAAAGTCTGCTATTAGCGATTTTGAGATGGGTCAAAAATACGTTTGTATTAGATGCTTGCTTTTAAAATTAAAGGCGTATTATCATGGTCATGTTCTTTTAGTAAGTAATTCTAATAGGAACACAAAAAGTTCTTTTATTTGAAAATAATATACGTGATATACTATAACCTGTACATGCTCTAGATTCACAAGGCACTTCGGTGACTAACATTAAGTTAATAGCGTGTAAATACAAGTACAATACATTATTTAATTGTATGTTATGAATAAGTTTATAACAATTTTATAGTTTCCTTGCGAAAAAATTAAGTTTAAGGTTTATAAAGAACTAACGGAAGCAATTTCAGTGGCTCAGAGCTGTAGAAAGGGAGAATTATGAACATTAAAACTGAAGGTTTTCTTCTTATGCCACAGTACAAAAGACAGAATGTAAGGACGTATCTTTGCTGTGTACGAATGCGGAAAAATGTACTTCCAACATTATTTCCTGTACAACCACCCAACTTGCAGAAGGTTGGTACTATTTTAGATTTACAGAATTACAGAGCAGTATTTTATATTATGTTTGCTCATAACTTTTTCAGGACTCTCCGAACTTAACTATTCGTTCCATAGAGCTACAGATATGTAAGTACGATATTTAATAAATATATCTAGCATCTTTCAAACACAATCACTTAGTATGTTTGAGTTTTCAGTTAGGCCCGTCATTAGATTCATTAGTTTAAAAATTAAGTTGATGTACAAAAGAGTATTAATTAATGAGTATTCAGGCACACCTACACAATTTTAGACCATAGCACATATCAATAGAAATTACAGTAATTGTGGACAGATGGTGTAATACACATAACTGTCTGTGATAAGTTTATTACTTACTCAATTAAACGGTAGTTAAACTTGAAATGTTTCATGCAAAATTCATGACCAGATGTTCTGATTATTTGCAATTCAAACTAAATTTACAGACTGCTCATGTGTAACGATCTGGGCTCTAAAACAGAACGGTACCTATGTTGGTTGAAGTTGCACCAAGTTATTTACTCACAGCATATTTGTCTGTAATTTAGTTCACAGAACGTGACTTATTGTACCTGTAAGTTTGTATATGTTATTCTATTATGTTAAAACGTGTGTGTTATTTTGGTTTTGCTTCCATAAATAGAGGTAAATAAATATGCGGAGTAAAATACTTCATTTAATATAACATATTAGAATTTCTTTTTTAAATTACACATTCAGGCGAGTTGATAGGTGAGAGGGTTCTACGACTGTTTAATAACGAGGTTTTAAGAGCCGATTTGTGTGAAGCGAAGTGAAGGGGCAAGACAACATAAATTCCCGATACAGTATTCCAACCCAGACAAAGAACTAACCGAATATGTTACGTAGGCCGTATATATATATATATATATATATATATATATATATATATATATATATATATATATATATATATATATATTCACGACAAAACTATGAGGTCGCAGTGGTCGACGGGTCACATCTCTCGTCTCCTGCCTAGGCGATTCGGGTTCGTCGTCAGGCGGGTTCGTTCCCGAAATTTAACTGTAGGAAATATGGCGGGAGTTACCGATGGTCGGCGGGTTTTCTCAGAGAACTTCCACTTCCCTCAACTCTCTCATTCCTTCGCTTCTCCACACCAATTACATCCTCACGTCATCCATTCTTCAGGCAGGATGCGGGAAGAACATGTCTCGCTAGTCGAGCAGCCGGTCCAACATTCACTCCGGCCTTCTCTCATACACATTGTGATCCTGATAGAAGGCGGAAACACGTGGAGATATTTATATGATTCAGCGACCAGATCACATTTATTTGCATAGGTAAGTTCATAAATGTAAGCAAGAAGTATCTCTGGTCAAAGCTGGATGAAATGTGAAGATGTTTAAAAGGAAACTTCAAACATTGCAACTTAGTAACGATCGATTTGATTCGAAGCTCGCAACACTTAGACAGTGTAACTGAATACAAATAAACAAAGTTTCGTTAGTTCACTAGAACATTATTCACAACCGTGCCAAATATTTGGGTGTTGTTTCCATGGTTAGTTGGGGCGATGCTGTAGTCGCCATGCCTTAAGTAAACTTGAGGAGGTAAACTATGTCTCATGCTCTCTTCTTCCATGCCAACATTTAAAATTCAGAATGACATTGGTTTTGTGACATGCCTATATGGTCGCCACCACGATTAACCGATTAATTCTATTTAATAGTCATAAGTGTTATTCAACTGTCATAAATTCCATATTTATTCATAACTATGTCTTTCGACCAGTTGATCTTCTCGCCACTATGTCAAGATGACGGTAAAATAGTTTGCATTTAGGCATCCTCACTCTATCAAGTATTATGAGGAAAATAAGAATCTGAATATATTGTGTCTTTGAGAACACGAGCAGGTGCAGGGCAAAGTGTCTGGGGTCTCTCGCCCCGACGCACGCTCAAGCCATCCCTCTAACAGCTGGACAGGAAGGGAAAGGAGCTAGCCAGTATTTGTTAAGACACAATTGTATTATAGTTAGTTATTAAATACGCGTTCAGGAAAGTCGGCGAGCGAGTTACTATTTTGTGTAATTGAATGTAGACAGCCATGAGCAATGAAATATTTATTCAATAAATACGGTTCTAATAGGGAGTTGTTGTCCTCGTGAGGCCGGGCATTCGATCGGAAGCTGGCTTCTGATTGGACCAATTCTAACCGAAGTTTGCGCGCCAAGTGACGGGAATTTTTGGAGTGAAGCGAGGCGGTGGTAATGGTTGGAGGACATACGTCGGCGAGCCGTGACGACGAGAGGGCAGAGTGCCACAGTCAGGTGTCGAGCCAGGTGTCACGACGCTAGAGAGCCGCGAAGGACAGTGTGCCGAATTCCCTTCGTCATCGTTGGTTTGGGCGTCGGAACGTCATAAAGTAAGATACCGTCTAGTCACGAGGCACGTCAGACGGAGACGCCTACAAGTATAATATGGAGAGAGATTGTAAGACGCGGCAGTTAGGATATCATGTAGTCGTCGGGGTCTCCGCTCACACGACTTTCATTCTTAAGAGTCGTAGCAATAAAACTGACACAGCAACGAGCCGTCACGAGAGGAAAACAACGACGTGCTACCCGGGTGAAGGACTTACCAGCTTCTTTTTTACAATACCCGTGTATCTAGAACTTTAGGTAATTAATCAATAATCAATCAAACATATGCATAAATAAGTAAGCGTCGCCCGTCGAAGTTCACTTATTGTAATTCGCCCGTCCCCCAAATGCTTTCACAAAATTGTTTGCACGTCCAACAGTCGTGAATTATTAAGGAATATTTCTTGTTCAAATAGGAATTTTTTAAGATACAACTGGCAAAAATGTAAAATGAAAGTGATCTAAAATCATTTAACAATGACTTGAGAACCTTTGCTATTACCCTTGGAGATTAGAGAATTGTTAAAAAAAAAGTTATTAAGTTTTATGCTAGTTGCTGTCAGTGGGTCATGCAAAGTACTAGTTGAGTTCGTCTTTGTTGATGGTGTTTAATGCCGAGAATAAAACTAACATTGTTTTTTCTGTGTGAAAATGTGCAGGAGAAATTGCGGTACATACTATTTTCATCGCCTTACGGACATTTACAATTTAAGTACAGAAAATTAATTGGGATGTTCCTGGTGTCCAGCAGAAACTTGAAAACTTGGTTAACTTTACCAGGCAGTAAACATAGAATGGTAACAGTTCCATATCCTAGTCATAAAGGCAAAACCTGCACAGAATGCGCTCGTTGATGAATACAGTGATGAGATATCGACGGAATTTTTCAAAAAACTACATCACTTCCAGAACAAGGAGTCTGTATTTGGGAAATATGTCTTATGTTATTTTATGTGTTCTACCAAAATCAACCAATGGAAGTGAGTTTAGTAAAATATACTGTTAAGTTGTTCAATGGCGTTAGACGCGAAATATTTGACACACTTCATTGTAGATGCAAACTTAAACAGTGAAAATCAGAAACTTAGATTACAAAAACAAAATAAAACTTGAATCCAAGTAACCGATATGTGAAAAGGTTATGAAAATGTGTACCTGTTTTTTGATGGAGATAAAAACAACCAAAATTTTTTGATAATATTGAAACTTAATAGGATATCAGTTACGTCGTCATGCAAAATATAGTATTCTAAGGTTTAAATATATTTAGAATTTTATACATTTATTGGTATAGTGACTTAGTTCACCTTTAAAGTACATTAAAAAATACAAATCGTCACAAGATGAACTGTTTTTTTTTCGGGCAAATTAGAATGCTTCGTGGTTTCGACAACATCCATGCAGCAAAGCTGTTCCACTTCGAATTAAAAAAAAAAAAAAAAAAAAAAAACCAGATATTGCAATAACCCGGGCCATAACTACCTTGTCTCAGTCAAGACAAGTAACTAAAAATTACGTGTCATTCACGTAGATGTTGGAGAAGTATAGAACCGTTTAAGCATTTTGTACGAAAGCAAATAGTTGTGTTAATTAAAGCCACAAGAAGTTACAAAAATTTCACGCCGTATCAGCATCTACACAGACAGATTCTAAATTTGTCGTCTGTGCAAAGCTGAGAGAATTGTCTCACCTTTTTGTCTCAAAACTCTGAAAAATAGTGCAAAGTTTTTAAATCATTGAAAATAGCAAGTTGGTTTGTCGACCTCACCCAATTATATCACTTAGGCTTACATGATATATGAGAAAGTTTTTCGAACTGAACTTTTAGAATGTGGTTGAAAATATATTATACAAACATTCTACAGTTTTAAGACTTGTGAATCAGGAATAGAAAAATTTTGCGAACTGAAAAATATTTTTTTTTGTTCACTGTATATCCATATAATGTTTGGGACGCAGATTACCAATGTATTTCTTTAACTTGCACATAACTGAATACTATTTTTGTGTCCTTGCACATTACGCTTTGAAACAAGCCAGTTTACAGGTGTGATATCAAAATGAAAGTGTGGAACAAGATGGTACTTTTTAAAATCTGCTAGTTCTAATTTCAGTAAACTAGCAATAAACGTTATTTCCTTAGCTAGCTACAGGTTTTAAGATATCAACATTAATATAAGTAGTGTAACGTGGCCAATATCTAGCAATTAAGGAAGCTTCAAAAAATATTTATTTCTGATAACGAATTTTAACTAAAATTTGAAATATTTATAAATATTAATGTCTAGAATTTACCTAAGATATCATAATAATATACACAACGTGAGTTATTACAAGCATTACTTCCTCTATGACATTCCAGTGACAGTAAGTTATGTTTATAGAATATAGTACATATAACGTTTGCTAGGGGAAAATATATGTTGTATTAGACATTATAGAAATAACTTAATAATAGCTGACTTACAACCTAAAAGTGATATGTACTTAGGCAGTTCAATTAGAGAGATGCACGACATGCATGTAACTTAACTTAGTTGGTGTCATCGCTATGTTATAAGTGCATACTACACACAAACTGACTGACTAGTTCTTCCTGTCTACGTTATACATACGTACAAATACTTTCACCTGCACTTTGGTGCCTGCAGTGTCGCAAATATGAATGTATACTAAAATAAAATACTTTTTGTCAACAAATACATAAAACAAGATTTTTCAATGTTTTACACATTTATTTATTATCATAGAATATATTTCTGAAGTTTTTCCTAAGCGGGAGAATATTAGACCAAAAAAAAAAACGTACAATTTTCATGAAAGTCTGAATTTTGGTATATGTATGACCTAAAGAAAGCTTGAAAATCAAGGGCGAGGAAGCACGAAGTCTTGTGTTTGATGTCGTATGAATGCAAGGCTAACAGGGTCGGAGATCCTGACTGCTATCAACTGTAACAAATAAAATACATATTATCATTCGTAAAGTGTACTTTAGCTAGTTTAGCAGCTAGTAAGAATAATTTTTGCGGACACATTTTATTGAGTAATGAAAAATAGTATTAACTGACTTAAAGCAAATATCTACGCATCAGTTTAACACGCCGGCAGCTGTCCAGTGAAATGAAAGTCATTTAAACTGTCGTACAAATAAAATTTTTGTTGAACGTACATTGCTGGTACTATTTGTATCATTTTGGCATTTATCTCCTAATAATGAGTATTCAATAAAAATATAATAAATATTTGACTTTTTCCCTCTAAAGTACGCTACTTACTGTGTAATAATGTTTATTTAACTGCAGGGCAGCAATAGAGTATTCTCCAGTGAAAACTCCTGCTAAATAAGAATGTAATTTTACTTTGTTTCTTGAAACGTTAAATGTTAGTAATGCTTCCTGATTAGCAATTTTAATGCCGAAGTTTCTACAAACCATGCGAATACATTGAATAATACATAATAATTACATAACAGTTGTAATAATGAGCTTGCTGTAGTGAGACGGGATATTTACGCTATCAAAGTAACTGATTTATTTTTCTTTATTCCGTAAATACATTTAAAAACACAAATATTTAATGATGGTGGCCACAGACATAGAAAAGCGGGAATTATCACGACAATGTGGCTTTAAAGAATTTTATGATAAATTTCAATGGAATTCGCTGCATCTGCACATTTTTTGTGTTACTTTTTAAACTTGCTTGTTTGATCTTCAGTTAATGACTAGTGATGGAAACGATGGAAATTGAGAGCAGTTGTTATAATATTTGTTTACAAATTTCTTTAACACAAATGTGTTTAATATTCATTTTCAAAGTTATTGTTAATTCCTTTGAACATTTAACCAGCTCACTAGCAAAACAAAACGTACAGTTTGAAAAAAAATCATGTATTCCAAAAATTATTTTCGAGGTTTGCAAAAACTAGAATTTTTGTTTTCATTCAAGGGATGTCGTGGAGGGACCAGAATTTTCTCTTTTCTGTATTGTAAGCCTATCCTGTTACTAATAGTATAAATCTTGGGTTCTGGTCTGTTATTTCATTTGAGGGTAATGACACTAAAACCACACTTAGCTACTAAAACTGACATTGAATTAAATTATTTTTTAAATAAGTTCAATTAAATTACCTGACTCATATATTTTAAAATGTTGAATGTAAATGTCGTGTTTTTTCACAGAATACAACTGTACTCGGATTACATTCTAACAGTTTGATCAACAGCATGCCGCTTCGTCTGGGTGTATTATATACAGCATCATGTTATTTTTTTCTTACTTTATTTAAAGTACGATCATCTAGCTATTTTAGTCATTCAGAGACGTCAGGTTGGAAATAATTCTTTTAATTGCTGTTTAGAAGTTAACAAACAATACAAGAACATTTTTCTGAATTTTCTATGAAAATGTGATCATTTGTTAACAGAGATATTTGTTATTTTTGATCAGATTCGTAATTCATGTCCTACATACAAATTATTTAGTTTTAATAATTATTGATTAGTAAAAAAATTCAGTAGGTTGGTCTAATGAATCAGAATTTATGTTAACAAACGTATTATATGTCGAAAATATTTTGTTTTAAATTTAGTTTATAACGGGGAACATGCACAATTTTTTTTTATGTTTTAATTCGATTTCGCAAGCATTTTTAAGCAATAATCACATTTTACTTTTAATTTCTATGCGTTTATTCCAGTGCAATCGGCAAAAAATGTAACGTAATTTAAAAAGCCCGCCGAAACGCTCGACTTCAGCATGGCGCCCGCTGTGACGTAATCTGGCGAAACTCCAGCCCACGGCCGTAGAAGAACAGGTCTGGACACTCGCCTGGATATTTGACCCCCTTGTTGTTTGGCTGTAGTTCACCAAGTTACCGAGAATATTGTGTTTTATTGGCGCTGATGTTACGGCGGTCGGACTAAACTCCGCCCACTCCCTTTCCGCTAAAATAAACAATTTATCAAAACGTATTTTTTATCAATTTACGAAATACTTTCTTCGCTCACAATTTAAAGAAAAGGCTCCAGCAATCTTTATTTACTTTATAAATTTAACAATGGAAAAAAGTGTGTGGAGTTTGAGTCCGACCGCCTGGAAAACAGCGCCAAAAAGTACGACATTCTCGGTAACTTGTCGAACTACAGCCAAACAACAAGGGTGTCAAGGAAAATACATTGTTAGATAGGCGAGTGTCCAGACCTTTTCTTCTACGACCGTGCTCCAGCCCGCTTGCTGCCTACCGCCCATAGCAATCGTTGCGCACATCGCGAGAAGTACGACAGAAAGTTAAAGTAATCTCGACTTGGCGCAAAACGAAAGATGTTCACATATTATATAGCACGTAAGTGTTCTAATACGTACTTAAAAATAATCGGGAAGTTATTTGTTCCTGAACGAAAACGTAACAAATTTCGCAAAGCAGTGGATATCAATCATTCGGCAAAACTGCGATTCATCACTACAATAATTTACATTTTTGTCTTCAATGCTTGCACATACTATTTTGGACGTAGGTTCAATACATTATATTTCTACAAATAATTGATTTTGTAAATGTAATCTGAGTGACCTAAACACAAACTAAGCGCTATTTAAACTCGAGGCGTGTAAGATATACAAGCAAGTAACTTATAAACGCCGATAGTAAGTCAGAAGAAAGAATAATATGTACACACAGTCACACACAAATATTAACTTAAAGGCAATCTTTAAAATATTAGTCAGAGTAAATAACTCGCACAAAGCATTCATGCATTACGGGAAGCCTGTCATAGTTCGAGGTCTACCAGTAGATAGCAGCAGCGCGGAAGATCCCAAGTAGTTCCAGAAGTCACGGTAGGTAGCAGAACACAATAAAATGTATTAACCTTATATCTAAAATTTGTAAAGCCTAGCAAATATTGTTTGCAATTCAGTTCCCATCAATTTATAATACAAATGCCTACAATTAGGAGATATTCTAAGTTTGAGTTAACGTTCGTAGTTAGTAAAAATAATATGTTTTTTAATGTAAGCGTGATACGACGAAGCACATAGCAACGAACCATTGCATTGCACTCCTCATATTTTTTTTTACTTTTATTATTTTATATATCCTATTTCCAGATAAGGAACGTAAGAGTAAGTCACATTTTTATAAAATATGGATAATTTATTACGCGAGAGGCAAACAATCGAGCAGAATCGTCGAAAAAAAGAAGCTGTTCAGCTTTTGTAAGCGTCTTACGAAAATGGTACGTGAATAGGCTAGTGATTATTTAAAG
>PNEQ01064663.1:0-28726 GCA_003012365.1 Medauroidea extradentata | reverse complement strand
GTAAAGGCTGCAAACCATTAGCTACACGTAGGCTATTTGTTCGTATTAAACGCATATTCTGTAACACAATTCACCAGCACGATAAATATGCACCGTACTACACGCTTAAAGGCTTCATCACGAACGTGTTGTGGCTTCAAGTAGTTTTGTAACTCCTAAAGTAATATACCGACGCCATAAACAACGTAACTGGCCTTGCCACGACTAGGAAAACGTGGCTTCCCGCCAAGCGAATTTCGCCTAGGGACGTCAAGCCAATCACAGAGTGTTCTCATCCCGTTTGAAAATTTCTGGATTTCTTACATTTACGGCGACGTTTTTTTACATGTTAGATGTTCTTTAAGTCTCGGCATTAAGTACACGTGTTATTTAACAGTAAATCTAAATGCTAGTAATGTTTTTAGTTACATACCCGACACACGCATGTTCCCCATTTAAGTATACTTTCCTGTGTTTATATATGTGCTTTGCAGGTGCATATGTTTCTGTCCCTAAATGCTTTTGAACCTGTCGGTCAAAGTACATTAAACATAAAGTACCGTACGTAGTAGACTGAATGAACTTTAGTGTATTTCATGCTGCGTTCATACTTTATAAATGCACGGTATTTAAATGTAATATTAATAGCATAGTATGACACAAATGAGGAAATATTTTCCCTAATTGAAAAAGTAAGATATGTTGGTGTTGTACAGTGATAAATTGATAGCTAACTTTTTGGAGGTTAACTCTTTTTACTTACCTCAATGCACACGAAAAAGTTAACTGAACCATGTCGCAGGTGTATGCCATAGTCCCAACAGGACGCCACGGCACTGAATCATTGTTTTGGTTTATGCAATGGGCCCAACAGGAAGACATCGGCACCGCGTCGGCGTTCTGGTTAATGCCATGGTCCCTGCAAGAAGACCTCGGCACTGCGTCGCGGTTCTGGTTTATGCCATGGTCGCAGCAGAAAGCCTTCGGCACAGCTTCTTGGTTCTGGTTCACACCCACATGCCATCAGGAAGACCACGGAACTGCGTCGTGGTTCTGTTTCATTCAATGTTCCCAACAGGAAAACCTCGGCACTGCGTCGTGGTTATGGTTCATGCCATTTTCTTAACAGCAAGACCTCGGCACTGCATCGTGGTTCTGGTTCATGCCATGGTCCCAACAGGAAGACATCGGCACTGCATCTTGGTTTTGGTTCATGCCATGGTCACAACAGAAAGACTGCGACACTGCATCGTTGATCTGGTTAATACCATGGTACCCAGCAGGAAGACCTCGGCACTGCATCTTGGTTCTGGTTAAAACCATGGTCCCAACAGGGAGATCTCGGCTCTGCGTAGTGTTTCTGGTCTATGCCATGGTCCCAGCAGGAAGACCTCGGCACTGTATCTTGGTTCTGGTTTATGCAATAATCTCAGCAGTAAGACCACGGCACATCATCTTGGTTCTGATTTATGCCATGGTCCCAACAGGAAGACCTCGGCACTGCGTCGGGGTTCTCATTTAGGCCATGTCAAAGCACAAACCCCTCGTAACTGTGTCGTGAATCTGGTTTGGGCCATTGTACCAGCAGGAAGACCTCGGCACAGCATCTTCGTTGAGGTTCATAACATGGTCCCAACAGGAAGACCTCGGCACAGCGTCTTCGTTCAGTGTCATAACATGGTCCCAACAGGAAGATCTCGGGTTTGCGTAGTGTTTCTGGTCTATGCCATGGTCCCAGCAGGAAGATCTAGGCACTGTATCGTGGTTTTGGTATATGCCATGGTCTCAGCAGAAAGACATCGGCACAACTTCTTGGTTCTGGCTAATGCCATTATTCCAACAGGAAGACCTCGGCACTGCGTCGTGGTTCTCTTTCATTCAATAGTCACAACAGGAAGACCGCGACACTGCGTCGTGGTTCTGGTTAATGCCATGATCTAAACTGGAAGTCCTCGGCAATGCTTCGTGGTTTTGGTTTATGCATTGGTCCCAACTTGAAGACCTCGGCACAGCTTCATGGTTCTGGTTAATGTCATTCTTCCAGCAGGAAGACTTTGGAACTGAATCGTTGTTCTGATTTCTGTCATGTTCCTAGGAGGATGACTTGGGCACTGTGTCTTGGTTATGATTCATACCACGGTCTCAACAGTAAGAGCTCGGCACTGCGTCGTTAATCTGGTTAATTACATGGTCCCAAAAGGAAGACCTCAGCACTGCGTCGTGGTTCTGCTTTATGCCATGATCTTAG
This sequence comes from Medauroidea extradentata, assembly GCA_003012365.1. Lineage (NCBI taxonomy): Eukaryota > Metazoa > Arthropoda > Insecta > Phasmatodea > Phasmatidae > Medauroidea > Medauroidea extradentata. The sequence continues at coordinate 26,499 of PNEQ01064663.1, read as the reverse complement.
CAGGAAGACCTCGGTACAGCATCTTGGTTCTGATTTATGCAATGGTCCCAACAGGAAGACCTCGGCACTGTGTCGGGTTTCTTGTTTAGGTCATGTCAAAGCACAAACACCTCGTAACTGCGACGTGGTTCTGGTTTGTGCCATTGTACCAGCAGGAAGACCTCGGCACAGCATCTTCGTTCAGGTTCATATCATGGTCCCAACAGGAAGATCTCGGCTCTTCGTAGTGTTTCTGATCTATGCTATGGTCCCAGCAGGAAGACCTCAGCACTGTGTCGTGGGTCTGGTACTTGACATGGTCTCAGTAGGAAGACCTCGGCACAATGTCTTGGTTCTGGCTAATGCTATTGTTCCAACAGAAAGACCTCGGCACTGCATCGTGGATTCTTTTTCATGCCATGGTCACAACAGGAAGACCACGACACTGTCTCGTGGTTCTGGTTAATTCCTTGATATAAACTGGAAGTCCTCGGCACTGCATCGTGGTTTTGGTTTATGCCATGTTCCCAATAGTAAACCTCGGCACTGAATCGTTGTTCTGGTTAATGCTGTGGTCCCAACAGGAAGACCTGGCCACTGCATCGTGGTTCTGGTTTATGCCATGGTACCCAGCAGGAAGACCTCGGCACTGCATCTTGGTTCTGGTTCAAACCCTGGTCCCAACAGGAAGACCTCAGCACTGTGTCTTGATTCTGTTTCATGCTATTGACCAAACAGGAAGACATCAGCACTGCATCGTTGTTCTGGTTTATGCAATGGTACCAACAGAAAGACCTCGGCACTGCATCGTGGGTTTGGTTAATTCCATTGATCCAACATGAAAACATCAGCACTACATCGTGGTTCTGGTTCATGCCATGGTACCAACAGGAAGAGGTCCAGCACTGCATCATAGGTCTTGATTATACCATGGTCTCAAAAATAAGACCTCGAAACTTCGTAGTGGTTCTGGTTTATGCCATGGTCCCAGCAAGAAGACCTCTGCACTGCGTCGTGGTTCCTTTTTATGCCATGTTCCCTGCAGGAAGACCTCGGCACAGCGTTATGGTTCTATTTCATACCAACGTTCCAACAGGAACACCTCGGAACTGCGTCGTGGTTCTGTTTCATGCCATGAACCTAACAGGTAGGCCTCGGCACTGTATCGTGTTTCTGGTTTATTCGATAGTCCCAGCAGGAAACCTCGGCACTGCCTCGTGGTCCTGGTTTTCGCAATGGTCCCAACAGGATGACCTCGTCACAGCTTCGTTGTTCTGGGTAATGTCATGGTACCAGCAGGAAGACTTTGGAACAGCATCGTTGTTCTGATTTTTGTCCTGGTCCCAGCAGGATGACTTAGGCACTGTGTCTTGGTTCTGATTCATACCATGATCTCAACAGAAAGAGCTCGGCACTGCATCGTTGTTCTGGTTAATTGCATGTTTCCTAAGGAAGACCTCGGCACTGTGTCGTAGTTCTGCTTAATGCCATGGTCCCAGCGGGAAGACCTCGGCACAGCATCTTGGTTCTGATTTATGCCATGGTCTCAGCAGACAGTCCTCGGCACAATGTCTTGGATCTGGTTAATGCCATAGTCTCAACAGAAATACCTCAACACTGCATCGTGGTTCTGCTTCATGCCATGGTCCCAACAGAAACACCGCGAAAATGCACTGTGGTTCTTGTTAATGCCTTGATCTAAACTGGAATGTTCGGCACTGCGTCGTGGTTCTGGTTCATACCAACGTCTAAACAGGAAGATCTCGGAACTGCGTCATGGTTCTGGTTCATACCAATGTCCCAACAGGAAGACCTTGGAACTGCGTCGTAAATGTGTTTCATTCCATGATACCAACAGGAAGGCCTCGGACTGCATCGTGGTTCTGGTTTATTCCATAGTCCCAGCAGGAAACCTCGGCACTGAGCCGTGGTCCTGGTTTTTGCAATGGTCTCAACAGGAAGACCTTGGCACAGCTCGTGGTTCTGGTTAATGTCTTGGTCCCAGCAGGAAGTCTTTGGAATTGCATCGTTGTTCTGATTTCTGCCATGCTCCCATATATCGCAGAATATTTTATCACTGATCTTTACACAAACAATAAATATCAAGTGTAGGTTGACAGGTGGTTGGGGTGTCACTAGGGGATGACATGAAGTACTTGTTGTTCTAGAATGGAGAAGCTACAGAATTATGATTGCAGTGAAAATACAGTTATAAAATGAAACACATCAACCAATGGCAACTTCCGAGAGGTTTCATATTTGTAAATCAAAAAATCAAATTTGAGTTTTCCAGGATTCAAACCCTCGCCATTCTGTTGGTAGACGAGTGGTCTGATCACTATCTCTTTCGGTTTCGTAACATTAACTCATTTATTAAGTTGCCAAATAATCAGGAACGTAAATCAGTAATCTTGATTACAATGTTGCCTTAGTTAACATTTCTGTGTTGTCTACGCATACGTACTGAATGAGACAATGTACTTGTAATCGTCCTTCAAATACGAAAAAAAACATTTTAAATCATACAATCTCAAATATTGAATTATACTTTAAGCAAATGAACACAGTCTGTACATGATTTAAAAAAAAACCTACATTCTTACAGTTGAGGGTTACAAATATTTTTTTACTATGCTTTGTGATAAAAACTTTAAAATTGTATACATTGTGTAGTGTCGCAGACAAACACAAAAATCTTCCAAACTCAATTACTCTAGGTAAATCTTCAAACACGTTACACTAATTATCAATTGAGGCTGATGTCTCAACATTTTACAATTCCATGATGGCCTAAGTTTGCAATGATTAGACAGTCTAAAAGACACAAAATATCATTGTTCTAGTCACTTACCATTTCTAATAGGAGTTTGGTTGCATATTCTGGCTGAATAATTTTCTTTCATTCACGGCTGTCATATTTTTATTAGAGACACTTTTTCCTGTAACAAATGTAACCTTTTGGAAACTCAGAGAACATTTTGGAGTGAATGGTTATCATCTTACACTGCAAAACAACAAAATGTGCCGTGACACATTCACATATTTATAATTGTGTAAAATAACTAGTGTTGACAGTTAACTTCGTTTTTAACCGACTACCTAAGCAATGAGGTTATCAACTCTGTTTTTTTTTTGTTTGTTACCTCAGAACTGAGTTGTTTATAAATATATTTGGAAAACGTATTTATGAAAGAGGACTTTTGCAATTAGGTCCCATTTAAATTTTATAGACATTAGACCTTCGATTTCGAAGATACACCAGAAATCTCCTCAAAATCGGATAGGAGTGAGTGATATTTTGGTCAGCCCTAAACATTGAGGTCTTTAGCGCTGGTGAGTGGTGACATGATATAAGTATAGAGCGGTGTGGGAATTAAAAGGCGGTGAAGATGGGAGATACCCAAGAAAATCCACCGACCACCGGCAACATCCGACACAATTCCTACATGCGACACTCCGTGGACTGACTCCGCCGGTAAAATCAAATAGGAAATGTAAGGTGATACAGATATTGGAAGGTTATGACAATCCAAGACTAGGTATGTACCTAACTATAGTCAAAGAATTTTTGATCTGACTTGGACCTCGAAGTCACAACGGACCTACAATGCGACAAATATCACGAATGTGGAAAGTAGGCACCCGAACTCAGTAAAAAACAATAAGAAAAAAAAAAGTAACAAAAACTATACCGAATTAAAAATAATCGAGCCTGGAAAAAATATGCACTTTAAGTAAAAACTAATTAGGCTGTTATAAGACTGCTTAGAATACAATCAAGATATTAGGACAGTAATAAATTTTTGGAGTCAGTGCAAGCCAAGGTTTTAAGAAATGTTACATTTCTTAAAACTGATAAAACAAATTTTTTTAATGTACATTAAATTGAAACGCCTTTCTCTGCACTCCATACTGATAAACACCGCGCAGCTCCTGACGTGTCGATTAAGAAATGCTTAGTTGCAGTCAGTGTTAAATTTAATTAAATTAGAAGTATACCAACTCTACTTCATTACACGTTTGTTAATCTTGGATGACACCAACTCCAAAATTAAGAATAACTGTTTGCTACTGTCTTAATAAATTTAATGTTTTCAAAGCAGTCTAAAAATAACGTAATAATTGTTCCTTTACAGTGCATTTTTTCAGAGTAAATTTTTGAAGTTGGATGTATTTTTGTTATAAACGTATTCTTTCTTATCATGACACCATTGCTCTAAACTCACCGATATCTTTACGTGTGCTGAAAATGTTACATAAATGTTAATTGAAACATTCTATACATCACTACATTATTAAATCTTGTGTTTAAGCTGAGAAATTTGTAATTCAAATAAAACTTTTAAGAACTGAATAAATTAACCTATGGATTATTTATTTTTTATTAGTTTGTAGAATTTGCTTATAACTGCGCTAATATTTTGTGACCATGAAAGATTGTAGTTTAAATCAAGAGACAATTTAAAATTTTGATAGTGACACATAATTCAAATAGGTACATTATATTACATTTCGAACTTCCTGTTTTATTTAAGTTGGCATCTTTTTCTTTGATAACAGAAAGGTCTGGATGGAAGGCTGTTTAACGTAGAGTTCATATTCTTGTTTTTATTTTAAAGTTATATTCTTAATCATTATAATTTATATGATTTTAAATGATTATTTTATACTCTTCTAGTTGTTCACGTATCAACACTGTCAAAATTCGGTGCACAAAGTATTTGATTGCTTGAAGATTAAATCTGTGTGAAGTTGTATATAATATCATATTTTGTTGGTAATTTTTTCTGGGTCAATTTTAAATTTTTCAATTACCTTAGGAGTCTATTGGATATACCTACGAATTTTAGTGGTTTACTTTGTCCTTGAGTTTCTAAAGTTTCGTAATTTGTTTACAATTTTAAGAATTTTAGGTCATAGTTTACACACAAATGTTTTGAATTGTTTTGTAAATTAAAATTTTGTGACATTCTTCTTTACGAACGTTCCTCTATTTCTTCAATGTGATGCAAAATTTTTTGGAAATCCATGTTGTAAATCTTTGGCGAAGGCTTTTCTTCGAGGCCATGTTTGCCTTCTGACAGATCACTGTTACCATGGTTTCTGTTGAAACCCAACTACCAGACTCCTGTTTTTCTTCTTTGAGCTTTAACTCTTCTTGAAGCATAAGATTTGTACGTTCAAGGTCGTTAATCTCTTGTGCAGCATTAAGAAGGGCTAGTTTAAGGGCCTCAATTTCAAATTCAAGTTGTTGTTGTCTTACTTCATTTTGCTTGATTTTTTGAATCGCCTTCTTCATGACCGCCACATACCTTCCATTTTTTGATGCCATGGCTTCAAGTTTATTATCAGAAGCCGGAATGGAGGTCTCCATTTCCATTCTTTGAACTGAGGTGTTCAGACACTTGCTAGTACTGAAGTCAGTAAAGTTCTAGTCAGAACACTGTAGTGTTTCTGGAAATAAAATATATAAAAGAATTTTATATCATTCACATTGAAATAAGTAAATAGAAATATATAAACAACATTTTTAATTGCTAAGACTCGTGTGATACAAATTATATGCAGTATATTTGCGAAATTTTTCGCAATAAACGTGAATAAGTACATGAAAAAACTTATTTGTTTAGCGTCGTATTTATACTGAAAAAAACTATAATATTGTGTTTCGTATCACTACACATTTTGTAGGCGTGCGCGTGATTTTTAAGTAAAATATGCATTATATAATAAACAGTAAATTTATGAATATCGGCATTGCATTTTTTTAACGTTACCTAATGACTCCAATGATACATTGCCCTCTGAACTAGTTTATTTATATTTAGTGTCGTATATTGTTACACGATATACTAATCTGTTACTGTAGTCATGTTTTGGGTCTGAAAAATGATCGTGATATAAACATTAAGCTAACCGATATTTCCTATATATTTATTAAATTTATTTTGCTTTAACAGTAAACTATAATGTAAAGGAACAACATATCAGTTCATGTTGCATGACTTGCATAATGTCATATAATTTTAACGCAGTCATTTGCAAACTTACTTCTACTGAATGTAACATTGTTTGACTTCAAATCGAGTACAAAAAAAAACAGGGAATCTCAACATTATTATCGATTTGGTATGAACTAAAGAAATGTTTCAATTTACTAATATAGACATTTAATGTAATTAAATTGGGTGCATGGTGTTAAAAGTAAATGAAAACATTTTTCTTTAAAAATAATTATCGTAAAGTAAGGAATTTTAAAGTTTAAGTTTTTCTTTCGCTTTGAATAAAATGTGTATTACATAACAGCGAAACACATAAAATATGGATATTGCCTTTTAGGGCGCGGTCTACCGTAATTTTGATAATCATTTTTTATTTTTTATTTGTACCAGATATATTTCCTTTTTAGCACTACACTGAAACGAAATGATATACCAAACTAAAAAAAATCATAGTGGATAAAGACATTACAGGCTACATTGTCATGCTCATTAAAATAAAGAATAAATATTATTTGTATTAAAAATTATTAAATATTTAAAACTATAAATTTCAATTTCAGCATTTATTTAAAATACAAATATTTTTTCTTCTTTATTTTTATTAGCATGGCATTGTAGCCTGCAATGTTTTTATCCACTGCGATTTTTTTTTTAGTTTGGTATATCAGTTGGTTTTAGTGTAGTCCTTTAAACGGAAACAGACAAAATACGATTTTAACAAGCCATTACATTTTATCTAAAATAAGAAATAATTATTTGGTACAAATAAAATATATATGTCGCTGTTATCTTTACCTAGTAACCATTATTTTGGCAGTACTTTAGTTGTGCGTTTTCGCTAGATAACAGATATAATATAGGAGGTTTACAATAATCTCCAATATTTTTAAACTTAAACAAAATATATGAGAGTATTGCACAAAATAATTTTCCTGGTAGTGGTGACATCTTATACAGTAACACTGCATAATAAAATTAAAACTAGTTCAAATTATGGGAGGCATATATTAATATTGTCCACCAACGATTAACTGGACTCGTGCTTACTTTACGTTGGACTAGACCTACTTACCTGCACGCATACAAATTAGAGTGTAAAATTTATAAAAGCAATAAATATTTTTATACATATATTTACAGCAGCGAATTAGTTGTATACCTCTGGTTGTAAATACCACTATTATAAAATACGTGTATTACTTTCTTAAACCACAGAAGTAGAGAAATTTGCCTTAGCAAACTTATTTGTAAAAAGTCTCAAGTCCTTTTTAATTTTTAAGCAACTTGTAACTTTCCTTGTTGAAAGAGATGTTACTATACAACTAAATAAGAGCCACAGAATATCAGGTTCAAGAACATAACATATTTTCATGCCTAGGATTAATAACCAGCTCAACATTCGTTTATACGGAGCTTGGATGATCATAAAATACATAATTAAGGGAATGCTGGACTATTAATACAACTCGGGAACTCTCGAGAACTAGTTGAAAATTTACCAGTAGCGCCACCTCGTCGCTCGATACAGAAAATATTTACGAAAATTAACAGTTATTTTTAAACTTATATGTTGGATCATTTTTGCTTAGAAATTGAATATATTACGCTAGTGTAAGTGTTTTGCTACATATCTGGAACCGAACAATTCGCCGAACTTTAATAAAGACCCAGAGAAAACTTCCACTATATATATTTCCACTTTTGCCTGCTCTACTCTGTATAGTCAAGTTGCAGTAATATAACATATAAATTCGTCACTTATCTTACACTTTCAGATCAGTCTAAAGTTGGTAATTTTAAAGCTAGTTGTTAAGTTGTAGTAAAATAACGTTGGTTTCTATTTTTATAATGCCTCCAAAAACCTTGATCGTAAATTCTTGACGAGCAAAGTTTTAGTTTTTGCCTTAATATATCCTTAGTAACCTCGTCATTATTGTTTAAATGTAACAGATATGACTTCAACCAACATAACATAGTAGCTGTGTTTGAAATAAAAGACGATAAGATTTAGAATTTTAACTTAAGAATAAGAACTGAATGTCGGGGTATAAAGTAGTTATTGCCGATTTCTTATCAAATATCCCTCTGCCACATAGTCATAATTTCACAAAATTTTGTTCAGCCCTAAACGTAGAGAATGGTTGTCATATGTGCCCTGGTATTAGAAATACTTAATTACTACAAGCCACTGAAGAAATAAGTTTTTTTTTTTTAAATTGGCGGTTGTGACTTTAATAGCGTTTTATTAGAAATACCTTCAGTGAAAATTCGTTTTTTGTTATAATGACAATTAAAATTTTAATTAGTTAACTGCTTTATTATAAACCCCGAAATCATAGACCATTACACTACTATTCAATCTGTGGACGTATTTCGAGGATACTCTATGTACGAAGCTTTGCCTGACGTTTAGCTACACAGACGATAGAATGTATGCTTTTGTCAGTTGTTAAGTGTGCGCCTCCTGGTAAGTAAGTAGTTTCGGAACCTGACATTTTCATATTAGTAATCTGCACAGATAAATATAACACGCATTGTAAAATATATACAATTATTTTTAATTATTTTTGTATCAGCAATAATAGTATTCCGTCCTATAAAAATACAGGAAGAGTGTATGTGTATATATATAATTTTGTTAAAATTTTCGAAGATATTGGCACTACCAACCGCATTACTCAAAAGTTTCTGTTCATTTTAAGTTGCTCTAAAAAACGTTTACATTTCATTTTTAAAAAATTATACTCGTTTAAAATAAGTGTACACAACTCACCAATTGCAATTATTTTAGCAATTTCCCCGGATTTTCGCATGTAGGGATCATGCTAAATTATATCGATGGTTGGCGTGTTTTCTCGGAGATCTCCTGTTCCCCTGACCCTTCATTACGTTGCTGCTCTACACATCATAATGTTACAATTCACAAGCTTTGAAGACGTAGATGTTAAATGATACCCAAACTCCCTTCCTCACTTCATTCAATCATTTTTAATTATTACTATTTTTTGAGTATTGAAGTTTTATTTTTCCAGAAAAATTATTTTCATAATGAAGATTTATTGTTTATACGTTACAGGTGATTGGCACCAAAAACTAAACCTAATTACTAAATATTCATTACTATGGTGTTGTATGCAAAGCATGAGTCGTATAACAACGACAACCAGGTTTTCCAAATATCTGCTGCTGTTATGCACATGACAACGTAAGTCCAATCCAGTAAAGGTAGGTATGTGCGAACCTTGTGAATACATACTGTATATATCTTGATTTCATTCAGACGTTACTTTAACAAAGCTCTGCTTCCATTTTAAAGGAATTAAAAATTTAATTGTTATCACAAGGGACATTTTTTTAACCATTTATTATGTCAGGTAGAGTAAAATATTAACGTTAATTATCTATATAAATTTTGCTTGGATGTGACGTGTCGGTGGGGAGTGTCACTGCTTACGAGCTTAAAATAAGTTTTGTGTCATGAAACGTTTGGGAATGTGATGTTACAAATTAGTCGTAGAATGAATAGTTTACTTTCAACATGTGCATGCAGTTAAGTCTTAGATGTGTAGTTTGTCTTAATGTTTATTGTAAATTCAGTAGTTTTTTTTATCACAAAGTGTACGACAAAATTATGTTAAAATATTTTAAAGACTCTTTTCAATAAAACTAACGGCGCGTATTCCTACATCACTAACTAAAACTAATATTTTAGTTGCACAAATGCGTTTTTTAAGAATTTTACCATACATTTATAAAGACCTACATATAATCATTGTTGGTTAGTGAATATTGAAATAGTAAGAAATAGATACGCGCTCAGGTTTTCTTACGAACATAATATAGAAGCATAGTTGAAGCTAATAAAGGTTTCTGACGTCCACCACATGCTTCTATATTCCTAAAAATTTAAATGGAACATATAATATTCTGAGATGTGAAACATAGAAGGATACATTAGACATATTTTTGTATATGAAATCTTGTAGTGATACACATGCTTGTATGCAACTGAAATTTTCAAACATAACCTTTAAACTGCTTTCTACTAGAAGTTTGCTTTTTTTTTTTTTTCAAATATATATCCTAAGTTAGGAAAGTATTTCCAACCATGGCGTACATACAGTACTAGCTACTTGACATTGTATTGTGTGAGGAGAGGATTTATCATATATTTACCAACCATCATAAGAGTCGTAAAATAAATCCTGGAACATACAGATTGCCTGCTTGAAAGCATCCTAAGCTGACTGTCACAAAAATAATAATAACAAAACAAAACAGTACGAATATGAACACATGCTGCTAACATGCTATACAGTGATCAGAGAAAAACGCCAAGCTTTCGTTTCCAATGTTAAATTTAATCAAAACTTATTCAAAATAGTTAACCATGAACAAATAATTAAAATTTTGCATCCATAAAAAAAAGTAAATAAATGTATAATACTATATGTAGTAAAATAATTATTATATCACAGCTATTTCTCAAATGAAGGTAAAATGTAATGCATAACGAAATTGTAAAGAAATTACAAAAATTCTTATTCACAAGAAAGTCCACACTGCATGGATTTATTCAAAATAACAAAAATACTTTTTGCACCAAAACTAATTATTAAACTATAAATTTAAATTTACGAAACAAAAAGTTACATATTTTAGTAAACTTGTCCTTGTCACGAGTGTAAGACGTTTAAGCCCCAAATGGCAGTAAATTAATTAATTTACATCATCATAATTGCAAAGTTCAAACGTCCATATTATCTTATAAGAATAATATTTTGTATTATTTCCCAGAGATCTTCTGAAATTTTCCTATGAATTCATTTAAGTGATATGAAAATTTTGGTATATTCTTTAAATGTATTAAACGTCCATAAGCCATGTTAAACTGTGATATTTTACAGTTTCAAAAGTTCTGAAACTAAGGTAGCAAAATTTGTCAGTCATATCAATAACAAATATGTATAAAATCTTTACAGTTCAGTTCGGTACCAAACCCTCAGCGACGCTGCATATGTACAATTTTAAATCCGTGGACGGATGTGTCGTCATAACCACATATATTACATATCTTGTTATATACCAGTATGCTATTATATTATCACGGTATTCTTTCGTATGATTGACGTAATTTACAAAACAAATAGCTGCAGCTCAGTACAAATCAGTAGTTATGTTAATAAATTGTTTTTACAATTTGAATATTTTGTCATAACAGCAAATCGGTTATATATATATATATATATATATATATATATATATATATATATGCACCTGGTTTTTATTATTTCTGTTCTAAAACACATGTATTACTTTTATAAACCACGGAAGTAGAAAATTATTCATTGGTAAGATTTTTTTGTAAATATTGTTGATTAGATAATTTTTAGTTACTTTCAGCTTTCCTTGTCGATGGAATGTGAATGTAGAATAAACCTCGAGTTACAGAGTACTAGGTATAAGAACATATATTGTCATGGCTAGGGTTAATAACTAGGCCTACTACTATACTCTGTTTAGTGTTGTCAATTTTTAGTAAATATATCATGTAACTCTTCACTTACCTTACAGCTTCAGATCAGTCCTAAGTTAGTTTTTCAAAGCAAGTTGTTTATTTCTATTAAATATAACGTTCGTTTCTCTTTTTATATTCTCTTCAATCACCTCGATCGCAAATTTATCTGTCTAGCAAAGTTTTTAGTTTTGCCTTTAAGTATCCTTAGTAACCATAGTCATATTGTTTGAATGTAAACAGTAACCAACAGTTCACTGTAGCTGTGTTAGGAACAAAAAGAAATGTTGTGTGTATAAATACAGCTGCTAACGTATAGAATAATAAATATGGAATTCCGGGGAATTATTAGTTATGCAGACTTCTTATCACATCTCATTGCCTGATAGTTACTGTTAAGAAAATATGACCCATTCTGCCTTTTATTTACCTAAAAACCTAGAGATTTTTAGTAATGTAGTCTTTTTGTATGAGGCATTATTCTTCTTTACTAACGGCCATATAACAAAAATTAATTTTTAATTGGTAATTTTATTTAAAATATTGTTTTATCGAAAAAAAAGAGTCAATGTTTATTGTGCTGGAAATAAAAAGCATTGTAATACAATATATTTAAGAAAAATATGTTAAATGTTTTCAGCAGTGCTTTTATAGATACTCAGAAATCTTTGGACTATTACACTGCTGATCTATTTCTGGACGCATTAAATAAACACTTTATGTATGAAGCTTTGCCTGATGTTTTGTTGTACAGACTACAGAATATAGGCTCCTGCCCAATGTTAAGTATGTGACGCCTGGTAAATAAACATTTTTTGGATCTCACATTTTCACAATAAATCTTAATTTGTGTATTTTAAATACATATAACATAACCCATGTTGTAAAACTTAAAAAGTAATATTGGATTCATTTTGTAAAAACAAGTCAGAATGTTAAGTAGTAATCTTTCCTACACATTGATTAATTCATTAAAAATGTGTGTGTGTGTATAATGAAGTGCCCGCACTCACTCATCAACGCACTGCCCAAACCACTGGACCTAGAAACGTGAAATTTTCATCGTAAACGAAGTATTTTTCGCAAATTGAAAATTAAAGGGGCTAAATGTCAAATGTATTTTCGCAAAATTCTGTGTCACACTCTAACTTGATGACATATTTATAATTGTTATGCTTTAAAACATTGCCTAAGCAAATGATTTTTAAATTATTCCAAATTCGGAAATTAAGATGGTGAAAAGCCTTTACATGTGTTTTCAATAAATCTTATATTTCACTTAGACCTCTTAAGACATCGAGATGATAATTGCATTAGAATAGTGTACATGTAAATGTTTAAGAAGAAGTTCCAGGATTTTTCAAAATTTGTCCTTGAAAGCCGGTAAAAATATAAACGTCTTTCCAAAAATTATCTGTAACTCCTTAACCATTTGAGATATTGAGGTGGTTTTTGCTTTTAAATGAAGCTTACGTAAATAGCTTAAAACAAAACTCAGGATTTTTCGCAATTCGACAGTTATGGGTTTGAAAAATCCTCGAACTTCTTCTTAAATAAAACTCATAAATAAAACATCTTTGGACTGTAGCCTGTACATACGAAATAAATATCACGGTCTGCCTTAAAGCATTCACTCAGGTATTGATAAAGTTTGTGGTGAGGGAGGGTGGGGTTACGGGTTCGTATCCCGTGCAAGACTTTGCGATGGGAATTACTATGACATCACACGAGCATATTGCGCGCGCTCTTTACACTGAGCTAAGACAATTTATAGTTTTCTATTATTGAGTATGCTCGCTGTTAAACGCCTTCATCACATATTTTATCCAGAGTTACTGGTTACATTATATAATTTCACGTGGGCAAAGTCCCCAGCCGGGCAGCTATTTTAGTATATATACAGGAAGTTTTCCATGGTACCTCTCCATAGAACAATACATTCTAAATATTGACTACGAAAATAGTTTCCATTGAAAATAATAATACTTCGATATAATTAGTCTTTCTCTGTTGTTAACCAGTCAGCATTTTTTAAAATACAGATTCCACTTGAGAATCTGAGTTCGAATACTTGTAGCAGAGATAAGAGATACCAAAAGGAGAGTATTGTTAAAAAATATATATACATTACACGAGTATGTGCAATATATAAACATTTACAACATTAAGGAAATAAATTCATTAATGAACAGATGTCGTGCACTCTCTACACTGAGCTGATACATAATTCACTTTTATTCCTTCATAGAAGTAATCAAACACACACAGTTTACAATTTAACTTTACAGTAAACATACATTTATGAAATACCTCTATGATTTTACTATCATTTTTCTCTGTTGTGCTGGAACAAGTAATTTCTGTTAAATTTCTGGCTTTGTGTTAGCAGTTAAGAATTACGTCTACAGTTTTATCTTGCATATTTTACGGGTTGTAAGTTACGGCGTTGTTGTAAGTTGCTATTTGGGAAGTTAAGTATTTCAAGTTTTTCTTTATTTCTTTTTTTATGTCAGTTACGACGTAGTTGTCAGAATTTTCTGTTGAATATGACAGCATTCAACTCTTGCTGCATATTTATTTTTGTCGCTTGGTATTGGACTTCATTTATAGTTTTGTTAGGTAAAATATAACTGATTTCTTCCAAATGCTATCCAAAAATTAAGCGTTGTCACATTTATTAAATATTTATTGTGTTGTTGTATCGGCCATTCTACATTTAATTTTCATTTCTCTGAGTACTAATAACTTTCTGCTTCAGTCATACTGTTTATTTTGAACTTAGATTTTCTCTGCATATCTATGGACATATTAAATGTAGATTGATTTTTCATTCTTCACAGAATTGTTCCTACACTCTAAAAAAATTTGTAAAATTTACAAGGATATGCTTTGTACTCTTACAAGTCCTTGTAAAAGTACAAAGAATACCCTTGTAATATCATTAGTCCATGAAGTTACAAGGGTAAACTTTGTAATATTACAAAGGAATTCCTTTTACCTATATCGACAGTTCCTGCACTGTAAATTATTGTGTAAAATATGACAAGGCACTTCTTCGTAGTTGTGGAAACTTTTGTAAATGTTGAAAATATTCATTGTAAAATTATTAGTTTAAACGTCTAAAGGATTTTGTTTGCTGCAAAAAAAGTCAGAAAAAATGTGTAGCCTACACAAATCGTAAGTTCGCCGGAAATTACGTATGCAAAGATCACAACATATGAAAATATTTTATCGAATTAAGTGAATATTTATATTAATTGCGTGCTTTAAAAGGAAGAATATTACTGAACTTTACGTTGAATGCATGCAAATAAATATAGTCTACCAGTATGTAAGTCATGGTGGTCTAGGGATAAGATATGTAGGTTCTAAGCGTGGGGTTGGTGGTTCGAAACTTAGCTCATACTACCTGTTTTTTTTATTTTTTCAAAATAATTTCTTGTTTACGTCCTTTATTCAAAAGTTATTTGATAATTTAAGTCCAGTGTTATTTATGAAGAACAATGAATATTTAAATTTATTTTTTCCTTATTGAAAGTACAGCTACAAGGCTAGTCCTTGTAATTTTACAAACCTATACTTTGTATTTGAATACAAGGATAACTATTGTACTTTTACAAGGAAATTATTTTGCAACTGGGTTTTCAAGGCTTTTCTTTGTAAAAGTACAAAAATTTTTTACAGAGTATAGGGGGAGATGGAGCATGCATTTTTAGATCTCTCTCGTACATTATGTACGGAAATATGTTATTAGCTAGGGATGTTCCGGACCTAATAGTGAACCATATAATTGAAAACTGGGATGATTTGGCCATCATGTCCTACGACAGTAATGGTGACAGCTACAACATTGCAGCTGATTATTTCGCTGACATGTCTCGTCATAGCTGTTACGGTGGTTTATGTGAGCTGATGGCGGCTGGCCAAATATTCGAGTACCGTTTTAAGGTTTATTAAAATTGTGTACTTTACGAAAGTTTTGGTGCTGTGGCTCATACAATTGGTAGGCTACGTTTTGCGCAGGATCTCTCTACGAGTCACTTAGATGTATACCGACCATGTGAATCTGAAGAAATGTCATCAACACCTTACATTATGTCCAAATATCTTCTCAGACCTCTCACATTCGTTATCAGGTCTGTTACTTTTGAGATATCGTCGCAAACGTCGTGCAAGACTCACTGACCATTTGAGAAGAAAGCAGCTAAAAGACGCGGCAAAAATATGCAAAAACAATTCCTTACATAAACAGGGCAGCGGTAGCCAAGTACCATACCGAGAACCCTGACGTAAACAGGGCAGCAGTAACTAGATATGAGCAAAACAATCCTGGAATACGAGTGGGAAGGCGATCTTTTCCTTGGAAAGTCAAGACTCAGTCAGGCATGTCATATGATCCTGATATTGCGTATGAAGACGACAGCACTGTATATTTGGGTACAATGAGTCACAAGTGTACAAACTGCAATGAACTCAAGTGGAAGGAAGAGGCTCCTGGAATGTGTTGCAAAGCTGGAAATGTTCAACTACCGCCTTTTGAACCTCAGCCTGAGCCCCTCCATAGTCTTCTAATGGGCATCTACACCGAACACAACCATTTCATGGCTAACGTTAGAAAATAAAACAGCTGCTTTCAAATGACATCATTCGCGGCAAAACTAAATTTGAAAGATAGTTTCATGCCCACTTTTCAGGTACAAGGACAAGTGTACAATCTTGTTGGTGGTCTGCAACACGTATCTGAGCAGGAGCCGCAATTATTACAAATATTTCTTGTTTGCAAAGATAAAAGGGAAATCTGACTAAGATGTAATTATTTCCCAGAAATCCAACAATATCTGGTAAAACAATTACAGATTGTGCTACATCAGGTAAATAGCTACTTTAAAGATCTAAAGATAGCACCAGAAAATGTGCCTTCGAACTTCAAGTAATTTCAAACAGTAATTCGTACTGATAGAAAACCTGTTGAAGCTCATTCTGGTTGTTTTAATGCACCAACTACACATGAGGTAGCATTGGTGACGATTGGTCAACGATTTAAGCAACGAGACACAATTCTGCAGAGCTGTGATAAAACAATGCAGAAGATTAGTGAGCTCCACAGGTCGTACGACACCCTGCAGTACCCACTGATGTTCTGTCGCGGGGAGGACGGGTACTCCATTTTAATTCCACAATGTGATCCTGCAACCAAGCAGTTTAAGGAAGACCTTTTCACCAGCTAAATTTTATGCCTACCGCATAATGATAAGGGAAGGTAAAGAGAATCACTTTTCCGTTTAAAAGTGAACAAAATTATATTTTCACTGACCAAAGGTAGATTTTTTGGGATGTACATTGTTATATCTACTCTGTGGAGTGGCAAAAGCGGGGTCTTCCTCACATTCACATTTTGCTATGGTTAGTGCAAAGTATCGTTCCTGAAATAATCGACACGTTTATTTGTGCCGAAAATACCTTACCCGAAACAAGATCCTCATGTTCACGATATTGTCAAGGCTAATATGATTCACGGAACTTATGGTAGTTTAAATAACAGGTCGCCGCGCATTAAAAATTGGAGCTGCAGCAAACCATACCAAAAGCCATTAATGAAGGAATCTCAGACGGGAGAAGATGGATACCACAGTACCGCCGCTGATCTCCTGCTGATGGTGGTTTCACGGTAAATGTTAAAGGGATTGAGCTTGATAATAGTTTGGTGGTACCCTACAATTCAGTTTTCCTTAAGTACTTTTAATGCCCATATCAATGTGGAGTATTGCAATTCGGTCAAGTCAATTAAATACATATTATGCAAGTACATAAATAAGGGCAGTTTTGCAAATGAAAATTAAAGAGATGTGGTGAATTCATATGAGAGTGGCCGGTACATTAGTAGCTCAGAGGCTGTTTGGAGGATATTTGCCATCCCAATACATGAGAGATTCCCTACTGTACTGCATCTTACTGTTCACCTAGAAGATGGTCAACGAATGTATTTCACATCCAGTAATTTGTCTGAGAAAATTAGTAAACCTCCTCGCACAACCCTTTTGGTCTTTTTCGATGTAGGTAACATTGACAATATTTCAAGGACTCTCTTATATTATGAGTTTACTTCTTACTTTGTGTGGAATAATAAAAGGTCCATAAGAAGAAACAATTTAAATTCGTTGATGGCTGGCCAAGACTAAAAATAGATAATGCACTTGGAAGAGTGTACACAGTGCACCGTAATAACACAGAGTGTTACTATCTCCGACTGCTGCTATATGAAGTTTGAGGCCCAACATCCTTTACAGATTTAAACACTGTGAATGATGTCCAATATCCTACATTCCTGTACGCATGCAAGGCCCTTGGTTTGTTGGAGGATGACGAACATCGCGACAGAACCTTGGAGAAAGTTGTGCTTTGTAATTCCCCATGTAAGCTACGGGAGCTCTTTGTAGTGATGTTGATTTTTTGCCAGCTATCAGCTTTGGGAGCAATACAATTATAGTTTCTCAGAGGCCGTAAAGTTTCAGATGGATAGAAATGTACTCGATAGTTCACATTGTAACGTAAACGAGGCGTATAATACATGCCGTAAGCTTATTGAGTATTCAGTGTTAGCTGTCGTTGGACGGTTCTTAACACAATATGGCTTACCTCAGCCTACAAGATCTGAAGTACCTTTGAATAACATGGATTGTCTGAGAGAAACCGATTACGATAAAGAGAGCTTGTTACAATTACTTGCCAATCGGGAAACTTCTTTAACAGATGAGCAGCTCTCTGTTTGCCTTTAAGATTTGTTAAATCAGGTGCAGGGCATGCATTTTTTCTAGATGCTCCAAGAGGCACTGGAAAAAAAATTCTTATTAACTTATGGCCTATATTACCACCTCCTGATAAAGTTCTGGGTAATGCATGTCTGGAAGATAGTCCAGAAAAGTGTATTATGACCGTCTGATATCGCTTATCCGAGACACAATCCACTGGATAGGCTATCAGCTACTATGTTGAGAGGTACTCATCCTGAAGTTAAATGTGTCGTTGGAACAAAAATGGCGTCATATATGTTTGTTAATCATGAAGTTGAGGTTAGGATCCCACTTGACAAAATGGAGACCTATAAATTTCGGTGAATGCAGAAAACGTAATATAATTTACGAGATTGTTAATAATTATGTAGATATTTCAGCTTAAATTTTTCGTGTTACGATTTATTTTGGTTTCGAAGTGATAATTAACACTACTTTTTAACTACTTTTTTAACCAGTATTTGTGTTGCATGCGTGAATTATAAAATTAAATTTTTCTGTCGCTGCTATTTTATTTGCTACCTGTATTTTAATCAGTAATTTACTTAATGATGATGTTAAACATGAGAAACAGTGACAATTTGTAATATTTGCGAAACCTTTAAACGACAACAACCCAAATAAACAAATTTCAACTAAAAAGTATACAGTTAGCTACACTTTTACTACCAACTTACGAAAGAATGAGCCAAGTACCACCGAATATCTACCTGATAGTTATCTGGTTACCATCCAGAGGTCGTAATACACAACGGCTGATTATAAGTAGCTGATAGCCTTTCCAGCAGATCAGGAGGTGGTAATACAGGCCCTTACTATTGCAAAGGTAAGGAACAATCATGACATCGCTCTAGCAGTTGCATCGTCTGCAGGTATTGCTGCTACACTTTTATACGGAGGCCAGACAGCTCACTCTCTGGCTTAAAGCTAACACTCAACAATGTATTTGAAGAAACATCTCTGTTCAACTTAGCCAAACAAAGTAACATGGCTCAAGTGTTGTGGGATTGTAAGCTGATTGTCTAGAACGAGAGTTCAATGGCACACAAAAAGAGTTTTGAGGCTCTAAGCAGGAGTCTAAAAGACCAGGAACCAGGTTCCAGGTGAAGTGTTTGCAAAACAATTTAATCGAAGCTACAGTCATTACTGAAAGTACTCGGGGCGCATCAGTTTTCATACCACGTATACCACTCATACCATCTAATTACTCCTTTGAATTAAAAAGAATACAATTCCCCATAAAGGTATGTTTGGTATGACTGTAAATAAGGCCCAAGGACAGTCATTAAAGTTGGCAGGGATAGACTTGAGAGAGGACTGTTTCTCGCATGGGCAGCTCTATGTGGCTTGCTCCAGAGTAAGCTCGCCGAGTAACTTGGCTTTCCTAGCTCCTGATGACAGAACTTCTAATAAGGTCTACAGAGTGGTTGTAAAATAATCGAAACAGTTTCACATTTCAATTAAACGGTAAAAGTTAACTAATCAAATCCACTTTACATACTCATTCTTTAACGTGCAGTCCAAAACCGCTAAATTAAAATACGATAAAATATGGCTTTCCTTAGCGATTTAGACATCCATTAAGGAGGAGAAAAAACATAAAATGTAATCTCATTACATACATAATATCTCAATAATGCAATGAGCTTTTGTTATGTTTTTTGGTTCAGAAATATACGCATTTCATTGCTTATAAGAAATTCAGGTTCGAATACTAAGGGCGTGAAAAATTTAAAAAAATATATTTTAGATACATTCTCAATATCTCACTACTTATCACTATACTCATTATTTAAAAAAATTACTTACTCGGATAACGTAAGGATTTCGAAAATTAAGTATGTGAATGTTAACAAACAGAATGATTTCAGGATTTTAGTCTTTCTTTGATTAACTTGGGGTAAGGGAGGAGAAATCACATTTTCTAGATATTGTTTATTCCGAATCATATTGTAAGACATCAGTATTTTTTTGCTTAACAAAAATAATTAAAATTTTCTAAAACATTTTTTGTTATATTTTGAGATTCAAACTTGATTGAACCTCATTGGTCACGAGCCTGTATACACGTCACGTACTGCCTTAGAATGACAAGTCTGTCGTGTCGGTTCGTATATTATATACACACATATTAGCTGCAGCTACAATATCTAGCGAGCCGGTAAGGACAACACGGGTTGGATATGGAGCAGTGTCTTGAATAAAGGACGAGGAAAACTGAGATCTCCCAATGTCATTATTCAGACACAATTCTCACACGGAAAAATCCGGCTGAACCAGCTGGGAATCTCACCTGGTACGTGCAGGTTCACACACAGTTTCACGATTACTTTCTGTAATGTGTTAAGCATTGGTGCTACAGTAAAATGATATAATTAATTCCAGATGATGCCATGATGGGAACTGTCATAATACGGTACACAAATATTAAGTTGTATGTCCTTTTTCTCTTTTCTATTTTAAGAATATAATAGAATATGATAACAATAAAATATAGTTATTAATCTTCTTAATATATAAAATAAATGTGTCCTGACACACTCTCTCACACACTCACCAACGCACAGCCCAAACCGCTGGACCTTGAAACATGAAATTTTCAGGGAAGTTTCCCCTCACGCTGGCTAAGCCGTAGCCAGGCAGCTAGTAGAGAAATAAAGATGGTTAAAAAAAGATTGTGCAATTAAAGCACGCTCAGCGAAGTGGACTGGATAAAGCTTTCTGTATTTGTTGTATTATTTAACATATAGCTTAATATTTCTTTGCTTTCGAACATCATTTGAAGATGTTTTCTGTCTCATTACTGACTTCTAGCTTAGTGTGCTGATCGATGTTTTTATTTTTCAACAATATGTCATTAATTTTATCATTGGTGTCAGAATAGCATGTTCACATAACCAACCAATGAGCTACTCACTAATGTATTATACATCCGGACTTACATTTTCTAAAAGAACAGCAATTCCATTATTACTCTTCCTAGGCTTGCAGATATGATAACCTATCCATTAGATTCAGGATATGACTCATCACCAATTTTAAGTAGTAGATTAGATAATTTCTCAGCTGAGATATCATTTTTAATTGATGATGTACAGTGAATATAGTAACACCATTAATTAATACGTAATTTAAAGTTAGTTACTCTTTTCTATAGTACACGCGGACGATGTCGCAAAGGGACAGCTTATATATATATATATATATATATATATATATATATATATATATGTATATATATATATATATATATATGTAAGCATATATATAAATATATGTATATAGTCACACACGTATACAAAACGTATACAGTATGTATCTTTCTTGGTGTCAAATATTTTGTGGGGTTGGGGCGAGTTCCTTACATAAAAATACTTTAAACATATATTGTGTACCTAGTTCCAAAAATCTATATTTTAAGAGAAATTTAAGGGTTTGTTCTTGGTCAGTAAGGGTTTAGAAAAGTTCCTATTTGGGAAATAAGTATACATTATTTAAATTAAACTGTATAGAAAGATATGTAGATTGATATATTTTTAATATGTTAAACCAGTTTTAGTTTTGAATACGAATTTTCAGGAATTACCTCGGAAAAACTTTTTAAAAATCCAATATATGAAGTAGGTTCATCTTATAATAAAATTTGCGAAGAAAAAACAAAGAGTACGACTTTTACTACAATGTCTCAAAAACTAAACGAAATCTGCTTAAAGCTTCTGCTTGATTGTCCTGGATAAATGTTACAAATTCAGTTATTGAAAACAGTTGATTTAAAATCTCGTTAAGGTCCAATTTTGGCTTCGCCTTAGTTGTTATTAGACACAATAGACAATTGATTTATAAAAAAAATTTCTTAAATTTTTTTTAGGGCAAATACTGTAAATCACAGTACAAACTTTAAGTGCATTTTAGTGAATTTTTGGATACGATATGGTAAAATCCGTATGTATAATTTTTTTCTTTACGGTTTTGATGGAACCCATTTTTTTAATACTGAATTTTTTAAAGACTTCTTTTGTGAATTTTCGATAGGTTTATATTAATGAAAGTATTTTTCTGCAAATTTATATTTATAAACATTTACTTACTTTTTGATAACATTTTGCAATACACTTACTGTTTGAGGACAAGAATGTAAATTCCTCTCAAACTATATGTTGTAGCCATTTTCATATGAACTTTTTTTTTCGTGTTTTATTGTAATGCGTGTCATACATAAACACACATTATATATATATATATTACACCAATAAGGATACAGCCCTTGTTTATGAATGTGTGTAAATATATATATATGTATACACACACACACTAGAAGTGCGCCCGCGGATTTACCCGTGTGAATTACTCATATCAGTAATACTTACTTTAAATGGAAAACCTCTTTGTACACCAGATATTTAGTTCAGTAGTGAAGTGTTAGAATGACATATCTGCGCGTTACGTAAACTATTTTCGCGTGGACAGTTATAGCTACATAGCCTGCTGCAGTCTTAAGTTTGTCCCTGCCAATAACAGCGACTTCGCCTGGGTTTTATTTATCATCACAGCAATGTTGATGCTGATTTCCCCTGAGCTACAAACAACTGCCCCCATAACGTAGAAGTTATTTACGGAAATAATTTTTAAAATGAAATATTATTTTTCTGTGCTTATATAGGTTGAACAAAAACACGTCTAGTTATAACTGTAGATTAAACTCACGTATAATTTTTTGTCGCTGGTCGTACCTTCCTTTCGGATCGTTTGCCTTAAAAATTCACGTTAAGTTTTCTCCTCAGTAATTAAGTTATAAAATAGAATACTTGCCTTACTTTTCTTCAGGTTGGCCTCCACACGTAAGCATGATTCTGACACAAATAACACCTCAATATCTCTATATTGGTTATAAATATCATCGGCAGACAAACAATATTTGTTGTGCCGCGTTCTGTTGTCACCTGACCCCTTATATCGTCAGTTAATAGTCTACAAAAAATATAAGAATATGTTCCAGTGAAGTAAATGATGACATATAAGTGTTAATAGAAAACTTTAATTGTGCTGAAGTAGAAGATAGTAGAGAAGAGGTGAACTGTTTAATAAATATAACAGCATTGTGTTTTATCATTTATTAATATGTTTTATGAAATAAAAAAATATGGAAGGTTTTCTGAAAGCTTGTATACATTAAATTAACATTACTATAAATAAATAAATTTAAAAAAATTATAAACTGTTAAATAATAACATGTATTATAAAGTGACCCTAATGACGATCTCCCGATACTATAAATGCTATGACTTTAATGTTATAAAGAATAGAATCGCATCTCTGAAGGTTAATAAGTTTCTGCCTTTATTTGCTTGAAATTTGGCTATTGAAATACTTGTGTGGGCACATATTTTTAATTATATGTAAAAAAGGTATTCTCTATTTACTAACAATTTTTGTTACTTCTTCGTAGGCTCCGTTTTAAAATCATATTCGCCGTAATTTAGTAGCATTCGTTTATCAAGTAGCTGTTACGGACCATTGCTTGTGATACAGTAACGTAATGGATTTGGAGGTTTCTATTCCATTATTTTCCGCCGCAAATTAAGTGAAGTTTATATTACATTTGATCAAAATGGTACGTTTAATTATTTCTGCACACTACCCACTGCAATTGGTATGGGTTAAGTTATTACTCCACAAATAATTTTTTATATAGTATGCAAGTAAACATAATTTACGACTTCCATTTCACCCCCCTTCCCTACCGAAGGAAAAATGTCTACTTCAGTGTGAAACGATCCCATAACTTTTAATACCTAGGGACGACTAACGTTACCATAAAATCCTTATTTTACATTATATCGAAGGTAACGTGAATTTTTCCCCATGATTATTCAATCCGTCCCGCTATGGCGGCAGGTCGAATCATGTGTTCGTGCTGATGGAGGACATTTCAACATTTCCTATAAACCTGTAAGTGCCGACGATATCCCGATCACGGGTCGGACTCTGAGTGGTACTGGTCTAACGAACTCCTGCAAGGGAGTAGCCACACCTATAGAAATTTACATGAGATACATTAAGCCACCTGTTCGGGTGTCACATCATAGCGACCTCATGTTCATTAACTTGTTTTAAGTGATAGTTCCGTTATCAAGCATCTGACTCAAATAAATAAGTAGTTAATCAATGTTATTAGTTACATAGCTTATTCGCATTATTTAAAGGTAATCAAAAACCAATGTCCATAACGTTAAAAGAGTTCAGTTGCAAAATGTTACCCCCCACTCCCCCCCCCCAAAAAAAAATGTAACTTAAAATCCGCCAGATGCCATCACTTAACTATTCATACCTCCATGGGAATAGCAATAGAACGCGCAGTAATATTGCACAGATCAATACCACAGAATAAATAAGTAGTAACAGAAGTAACAAGAAGTGATATGTATCTTACTCGCTTTCTCTATGAATTGTCAAGATGTTGGAGTTGGTTCAAGTTTTGTTAGACTGCATTTTAGTAAAACCTATTATATAAACTGGGAAGAAATTGACACGTAAGTCACGTCATATTTACCATTTATAAATATGTAATTGTGATACAAACAAATTACAGTTTATTTTCCAATTTTAAGTGTTTGTTAAACCAATGTCTAAATTCCAAAAAACTTTGTTTACTTACATGTACGTCCCGAGAGCTGGTACAATAATAATGGTTATGTCGCTTCTAATAAAAGTACTTATTATCCGATGTTGAGCCTCGAATCGTCACGTTTAGCATTTTTAAATAATTAGTAATAATACAAACTAATTAGAGTATCTCAAGAACTACAAGTTGTTATATAAACCAATGTCTCTTATTCACGTGGTATCGGTTATATTCCTGTACGCCCCGAGAGCTGGTACGATAATAACAATGGAAAAGCTTTCCTTGTTGCTTCTGTTAATACTTATTTATTCTGTGGCAATACTAAAATAACTTTTCTTAGCCACAAGGAAAGTTGAAAGCCTTGCTAGCTAGCTATACAAAACAAACTTTAATAACGCTGTTTTGTGAAATGAAACTGACCTTGAAAGCGATGAGCGAGATAATTATTTTATTGTTGCTGATCCTGTTACCATCTGTCGTACTAGGTTCGCCGATGAACAGGTAATAATGTTTGGTCTTTCATACGTAACTCAGTTTAGATAATTCACAAAACACACGGCTTCACGTTGTAGATATCAGCCTGTTGTTTCAACATAAACTTATGTCACTTCTACGTACTGACTCACTAGTTGAGTACAATTACCGCCACTACCATTTCGTAATGTTTTTATATTCCAGTAATACATATTATTTCGTTAGAATGTTTATTTTTTAAACGATATATATAAGCAAACATAATAAGCAGACATGTCTACCTTATCAACTTATAGAAGAAAATGAAAACACTTGTATCATATAATAATGAAAAATAACATTTCAAATATGCCTTGGCCGTTTATTATAAATACTATTGTAATGGATTTTTACGTTAGTGTAAAACACATGGTACATTATTCATGTACGGAGTTTGTAACGCGACTAGTTTCGAATGTTTACACCTCAGAATTCAAACTAAATTACGTGAATGTGAAATGCATGAACAAAAAAATACAGCAATTGTCCCAGCGGTGTTTTAAAATCACGTTCTTTGATCTAAACCAAACCCGTAGATTCATAATTTATTGTGAAAGTGACCAGTGAGTGTACTGAGCTTATAATGTGTAGTTAGGTTCTCAGGTGAATAATTCCCTGCTCTGAGCCGTGTTTTGTTAATTTACTGTCCACATTGCACTTCCTCTACGTAAGCCTGTGGAACGAGCAGGGACATACAGGTTGGCCAAGAATAAGTGTTACAAATTGATAGGGATGGTAGTTGTGCATGTTTGGAACATATTTGATTAAGGAACCCATGTCCGGAAATGCATCCTTATACCTGCAATGGTGCACCAAAGTAACAGGGGTAGGCAGGCAACCTGGCGACAACAAGCCAGTGAAAACATCTGTTGTGTTATGTTATGTACTACCCACTGCTGTCCAAAGGCCCTGTTCAGGTGGTCACGAACACAGAGGGCGTAGTGAGCTGGAGCTCCATCACATTGGAACCACAGTGACGCGCGAATATCAAGACTGACTTCATCCAACATGTCAGGTAAAACCTCGCGCATTGAGGCGTGGTGGCAAAATGTGTGGCCCTAGTACACTGTCATTTA
>PNEQ01064662.1:13852-46739 GCA_003012365.1 Medauroidea extradentata | reverse complement strand
TTCTCTTTTACTTTACTTATAAATATTTCTGATAAACTGCCCGCCTCTCAGTAGTCTTAGATAGTAGAAATTCTCTATAGTAATTTAAGTGTTAACTTTTAAGTAGACCAGTTATTATTCTTCACCTCTGCCTATCACCCAAAGATCCCTTTTTCCTCTCAAGCCAAGCGACCTCTACCTCTAACCCCCAAATTCTCCACATATTTTTAAGTTCACCCTCATCTAGTCCTGACAATATATGATGCATGGTGGATGTATTATGCCATTGGAGTGCATGTGAAGAATTCCAATGTTAGAGTGATCACATTTTGGAACCAATGGTTATTTGAGGATACCCAAACACATCATGAATTTTCTAGTGGTTAACTGACAACCATGAGAAGTACCACATTGTGCACCAAGTACTATGAAACCCCATAATAACAGCACATGTCACCCTGATCATTTACAGGAAACTCTACAACACCTAACATCATCCTACAACATGTCTAGACAACTGACATCAACCAAACTATGAGTTTGCTATCCTATATGCAAGCTGCTGTTAATAGCAGAGCAGAGATGGTAGTATCTGTGGTGATGCTGAAACCATAAGGCATGGGAAAAAGGGTGCAGTGTTCAATAACATGCCACTTCATTCTCAATATCAGTTTCTTAACTTAAGACGTAAAGAGAATTTTTTTGTTGACTACTGTATTAATTAAAATCATTCAACCAATAAGAAACACAAACATATCTGCTGAGTGCTCAATTAAGAATAAAAGTGATCAATTCACTAGTTGTAGACTAGAAGTATCTATCTGCCTACACCTTATCGATAAGCAAGTGAAAAAGAAAGTTACCATCTTAAAAAAAAAACTACATAGGTATACAATGTCAGAAAAGAACGAAAAAGGATAAATTTTCTCCAATACAAGGAGAATTCTGCTTATCAAGCTCCCTTCCTATTATGGCATATGTATCAATTAACACAAAGCTGCATAACTTAGCTATTGTGGATAGTATTCCACATTATTTAATCTGAACTTAAAATACGTACATACGTAACATTTTAATGTACACACAAAGCACTTAAAATTGTCCATTAAGTAGGCCTGTATGTACTGTACTTTACAATTTGAAAGTACAGTACAGTATTTAAATATGTGCTTTAGGAGGCCATAGTTTTGTATCAGATGAAAATGTAACAACACAGTTAAATTAACTTTCATATTTGCAATCATATACAAAAAAAAAAAAAAAACTAACCAGTCATGTTGCCAGATGAATTCTGTAATCTACTATAATTTCACACCCAAGTACAACTTTCTTTGCCTGGTGGCCACTACCAGATAATTTGAGAAGAACATAAAACATGCATAATAACATGTGTGGAAGAACAGTTGCTCATAAATATGACTAAATCACTGCTCCAACAACACTTATACACAACACTGTCGTTCATGACAATTTTTTTAGATTGGATTACATTATATAAAGTCTAGGATTCATCAGTTTCTTAAGTGCACTGCATATCTCAGAGCTGTGGCATGAGCAAGGATATATATTTAAATATAAATTAAAATTATATTCTGTGATTTAACTATATCATTTTCAGGTAAAAACAATTTTTTGCACTGAGAAGAACATTGTTATAGAAATAAAACATAGGAAAGAATTATGAGATTACCTTTTTTTTTTTTGAGTGATTTTGATGAATACTTTTTTTTTTTCATAGTTTTCAAAGTATTTAAAAATGCCCTAAAAGACCTTACAGCAATTTGGCCCTCACCGAGATGAAAGAAAAGTCGGTGATGGCATATGTAGATTACACTGTACCCCCCTTGCAGAATATACTGAAATTTATCAAGTAGGTTATATCCGTAATTCTTGTGCTGAAGCTCCCAGATACGCATTTGAACATTCACAACATTGCAGTTAGCTGAGACTGGTGTTATACACAAAACGTACATTTAACACAAATACATGACATTATACGAGGACATACTATGAATAAATCAATTTCATTTTAAGTGCTACACTGAAAATATTAATACATAAACTCACTGAATACGTGCAAACTAGTGAGACAAATGTCAAGTAATGAAAAAAATGATTGATGAGATAAGGTACTGCAAGAAAATCTCCAATCAGTTGTGATTAACCACAGAAATACAGTATATAAACAGAGAGAGAGAGAGAGAGAGAGAGAGAGAGAGAAAGAGAGCAAGAGAGTATAACTATGTCAATATTTTCCTGCAGGGTAAGTTGTTAGTGTGGGCTCATACATTAGGCGTTCTCTCAAAAACACACCACGTGTTTCTATCTTCAGACTTTGACACGTGATAACAGTATCCATATGCATGATTCGTAATAAAGGAAAAGCAGAATAGTGTTTCATCATCAAACTTAAAAGCTTCAATATGAAAAGAATCTATTGACTCCGTCGACAGAATCCCCAACAAAACAAATCCCATGCACACTCCGCCATTTTAAAACTGCCTATTTAAAAAAGCCACAGATTAACTTTCAACTATAATTTTCTCATTGGTTCATACGAATTAGGTACTCATGACCAACTGTTGAATTCTCAATTAAAACTTATTTTATGGCTGTTAGTACACATTACTCAATGAAACATGATTAGAAATGAAGTTTAATGTTGGTACAACTGAGCCAAACTGTTTCTTGCTATTTCTCACTTTAAAAAAGTGAATCTAACTGCGAAAGTCTAAAAATCCATACAAGTTTCCATAAAAACGTAAAATCCCTACCATTTCCATACAAAAGTTGCAAAATTAAGGACTTTTAAGGACCATATGATAAAATAACGACTTTTAAAGACCCTTAAAATGAATGTTAAAAATTAAGGATTTTTAGGGACTTCTAAGGACCATATTAACCCTAATTCTAAGAACATAAATTATAGTCAGTACTGGTAAGATAATATATAACATTCAGAAAAAAATTACATGCTCAACTTACCCATATACTGGATGGACATACGTTGAAACCCTATTAACTGTAATTTTATACCGAGATGTAAGTAAAGGTGTCATGATTTCTTTCATGAAATCAGGAAAACTGTCCCACAAATAGCGCTTTGAGGATTTGGAATTAGGTGAGATTCCATACGCCTTCAGGAGCTCCTACAGTAAGCATTAAATAAAATATCATCTTGCACACAAACACTAAATATTGACAAAATCAAAATGTTCACAATAGTAATCATAAAAAAATGCAGGTAACAATATTGGGGACCTGAATTCCAAATCATGCTAACTTCAAAATTTAAGAAACAGTAATAAAAGGTAATATCCCCATTGTGTGTATTTATTTCCATCTAAAACATCTTACTAATCAAAATACAATAATTTTACTACAGTTAGTAATATATTTCAGGTAGAAATAAATGCACACGATAAAGATATCATCTTTTTTGGCAATTCTTTAATATTGAAATTCAGGTACCCAATTGAACAAATGTCAAAAAAATGTAACCCATAATTATTTTATGGAAAAACACATCTAACAGAAATAAATGCTGTGTGACATACTACCATATTTTTATGTCTACTACTACTTGCAATCAATCTGATAGTAATACAGTAACTTTGCTCCTTAATGATGTGAACTTACCATAGGAGTTATGATAAAATAGAGTAACACTGAACAGGAATATTCTTGTGTAAAGTTATGGAGCTAAGGTCAGTGTTCCGAAACACTTAGGTAAAGATTCAGTCATATCTAGGCCTTCCCTGTAATCCTAAATGCAAGTCAAAACATAAGTTAGGAATGGGCAAAGCCCTAAATTGTACGGCTCAGATTTTAATTAATTATCCTCAGTGCAAACAAAGCTCATGTATGCATAATGCACACTATAGATGGTACAGTGAAACATCTTTATAAACAGTATGACTTATAACAACACCTTCACTATAACAACTTTTATGTGCACCATATCTATATAATACATGTAAATTGTCTGGATATAACACAATTCTTCTATAAGAAATTTTTTGTTGCCATTCACAGTTGTTATTATAATCAGATTCCACTGTATATTAGAGTTTTTAATGAATATCCATCTGCAGAAATATTTACCTATTCAATGCAGCAAGAGCAACAGCATGTCTAATTCTTTAAAACCACGATTATCATTAAGAAAAACAATTTTTCATATGTGACTCATTTACTCCAGAACATTAAAAACAGGTAATTAAAATCTAAGCAGATAAAGAAGCAAAGCTAATTTTAAAAACATTAGGAATGTTCAGTAACACTGATTCAACTGCAATGCACTTACCTGAATTGCAAGAGAAAATCCATCCAAGTTTTCAGAGTTTCTGCATGTTTGGAATGCTCTTACTAACTCATTGAGAGCAGCGATTGCAAAAGTGTCGGTTTTCACGCTGAGTGGAAAATCATGATGCTCTATAACCAAGCAAAACTACATTACAGAAACTGCAAAATTTTAACAAACATTTTTAGCACTGTGTATTGGAAGATGACTTTGAAGTAAATTAATGCAGTATTAAAAATGTGAATTGACTGTAGAAAATAATACTTGGTGAACAATGATACAGTAGTAACTTTACAGTACGTTTACTGCTCAAAAACAATGTCCTTGTAAATTGAAGTATTGGTAACCAAAATTAGATTTAGTAAAATACTGTGAATATTTGTATACCTGTCAAAACACCAATTTTTCGAGAAAATTATGAAGCTTTAAGCCTTTTGCGTGAACTGAAAATTTTGTGCATGGTGTTTAAATATAATTTTCCTATCTTCAGGCAACTAAAATGAAACACTTTTGTGCTATTAGAAACCGAAACATGCAGTCAGAACAATTTCAGCATAAATGTCAAATTTAATGTTGTTCGTCATTTTTCCCAAACTTTAGGCCCTTTTCACGAACTCAAGATATAATGTATAATTTTTTTTCCTTATTTTTCCGTTGATTAGCACGTAAATACGGTACATTACTATTGAGCCCTGTTGAAATTGACATTTCCAACAACCCCTCCCCAATAACCCACGCGTCCACGCACACACACGTGAACACACACTTGGACACACACATGCACACACACACATGTACATACACGAGAACACACGCGCACGCACACACACACACACACACACACACACACATATATATATATATATATATATATATATATATATATATATATATATATATATATATATAATATTGCTTCTAGTGAAATGTTAACCTTTTCACAACACAAAAAAAAATTTGCAGGAATTCAGTCAAAATCAATGTTACACGCAGGAAATCTTTATAAGTAGAGATTTAATATTAATAGGTGGACAATTGTTGTACAGTTTATTGTTTGTAACTTCAGAAACACTAATCATAAATAAGTAATTATAAAAACATATAGTCACGTATTGCAGGTACAAGAGTGATTTTTCTAATTGTCAGTAGGTACACGTTCATTGTCTCCAGGATCACCATCACTAGTATCACTGTAATGTACACTAATTATATTCTTCCAAACACACTTTATAAAGTTGTCTATAGACTATAGCTTTATTATAATATCTTGATGTTGGTCGACCTCTCGGCAGACGATTAGGCCACTTTGCCGCAGTGACAACGCAGAGAATAAGAACCTCCGGTGTTCACTTACTCTCCACACACAGTGTGCAGAACAGCTCTTTGGTCCTGAGTGTTGCATTTGTGGGCAATGTTTAGACTCAGTGTAGTAGGGAAATAAAGCACGGCAAATTTAGGTAGTGCAGTGTGGGAGCCAGCACACAAAATTAACTGACAGAATGCAGTGGGGCCAACTACTGGCAGGAACTGTGAGGAGTAGTCTTGAAAGAAAAGAAGTAGTGATTGCCAAAGAAGGGTTGTTCATGTTTGTTTAGTATTTCATATCTCCTTCAGCAATGCCCCTGGACTGCATAAGACTGAGACACACAATGTCGTAACGGCAGCTAAAAACAAGAGCAGAGAATTTTAGTTGTAATTTCCCATGGCTGCAATTAGGTTTAAGTGTACAATTACAGTTATTTTTGTGTCCCGTACATATTTAAATAAGAATATTGTGGTGAAGTTGCATAGTAATTATGGAACACGCATTTAGAAGGGTTTTGTGTTGTGTACTTTTTTTTTACATTATGTGTTTATTATTATTGATACTGGTACAATCAAGTGTGTGAAAAAGAGTGTGGTTTTATTTGGTGGACAGAGTCGAAGATATATCGTGGCATCTGGAGGCAAAAAGGCAATGGACTTTACCTCGGTTCTTAATTCTGTCAGCGCAAATTGTATAAACTAAACCTTTTTTAATTCCATTGACCGACTTACCGGTGCCAGCCCATCAAGGCACCATTTACTTTCGTCAGATTTTCTGTGCGTGTTCTTTATGTGCGATTGTTAGGGTGTATCGCAGCCATGCGAGAGGTGTAATTGTGGAACTTGCAAACTAAATTTCAGTCTGGTGAAGTGTATTTGTTTGATTACTACTAGAGGGTTTGGTTAGTGTAGGGTTAGAGCCGAATGCTGAGCAGGCCTAGTCTGTAGAACACCAGCCACCTGGAGGAGGAGAGAGAAAAGCCAGGCCAGAACCCAGCCTCAAGGTCGTTCCAGGTTAATCGGGACCTGAAAAACAAGGTGGCACCCATTCGGAACCACGAGTTTTCCCCCACTGGCAACCTTCAACTTAAAACTCTCGTTCACACCTCACCACCCTTCCAACCTCTCTCTCTCTCTCTCTCTCTCTCTCCTCTTGGTGGACGGTGGCAATCTGATATTGTATGTCACAGTAATGAAACATTTTGCTAGAACTATGATTATTATCTAAGCAAATAGTATTGAAAATAACAGATTTATTATAGGTACAAAAATTGCAGCATAAGAATTTATTGGAAAATGGTGGGACCAACGGAAAAAAATAAATAAATATGCAGTAAAATGTTACATGCAAGAATGTTAGAACAGGGTTAGTATATTGTACAGGTACATGAAACACATGTTAGCCTTGGCTATATCAATGAAATTAAATTTAAAAATCCAAACGTACTTTAAATAATAATTTCTAATAATAACTTAAGCCACACTGTAAGTGTTGAGTACTACATAATACCCTTTCTAAGAGACAAATGAAAAATAGTGTGAATGAGGGGAAAGTGTAAATGGGAGGGAAACAACAAAAATTGTAACAAAATATATAATATTTACAAATTTTTTACAAGTTAATTCATAATTGCAGCACAGATTTAATGTGTGACCTCAAAAAGTCTTTCTAAGTAAAATATAATATTGTAACAAAAAATTTTGTTTAGCATCTACATGCAAAGATTAAGAAAAGGTGTAATTTAAAATACTAACAATGATTAAATTGCCCTTCTGTTTTTAACTTTTTGTGCACTTAAACAGGTACAGTCTACAGCTTTCTCTCTATTGAAATTTCATCCTTCTTCCATGATATCAACATTTGATTAGTAAGTTGAGGGAAAAATATTGTTAGATTCATAAAAAAAAGTGTAATTCAGGGGATGCTAGTATTAACTGAAGTGAAAATGGCAGGAATACAATAGTGTGAACCTAGAGAAAATAAAGGGAACTGGGAAAAATTATGTATTTAAAAGCAAAATTTAATTCAGGGGAATGTAAAATCAGGGTTCTACTTTATATTCTAAAGTATTCACTGTACAGTAAAAAAAAGTACAAAGTACCAAAAGTTACATACCAGTAGTGGTTTTCTTGCGAGGAAGATTTCCAGGATCAATTGCACCAATCTCACCTAGACACATGGCACAGTTCTGAACAACAGCAACATCCAAATCACTACAACTTGATATGAGACTTTCCACTACCTGTAAAACCAATAAGTTATATTAGTTATGATGCTACTTGGGAAAAATTCAACTTGCATAACACTAACAATGTTGACATGACAGTTTATTTTCCAACCATATCCACATTACATCACAAAACATACCACTCTCAAGTCATAAGAAAACTATGATTGTATTTCTTACAAAGAAAACAACAGGCACTGTAACCCACTGATCTTACTAGTCAACTGAGCAAAGTAGAGAGATAAGTTGTGTATTACATACGAGCAGAGTAACCATTTGTGAAAGGGGCTGATAACATGGTGCTTTAAATCATTTTGGTATCAACTGTGTGATTTTAATGCAGCTATATGTAACAAAAGGCCACAAATCTCTATGCCTAAAATAAATAGTTTTAAGTCTTTAAATATTGGCTGCATACCATATTTTAACTTTACATTACCTGAATTTCTCTCCAATCACCAAAATTAATTATCTTATACGAAACGAGGTTCTAACAAGAGCAGTCAATGTTGTAACAATTTCCCGGGAGCTAACTATTTAGCTGCCAGGTGCTTTAAATAAGGTTGGACAGTTGGTAGCAGTGAAATA
Source organism: Medauroidea extradentata (assembly GCA_003012365.1). Classification (NCBI taxonomy): domain Eukaryota; kingdom Metazoa; phylum Arthropoda; class Insecta; order Phasmatodea; family Phasmatidae; genus Medauroidea; species Medauroidea extradentata. The sequence goes on along the minus strand of PNEQ01064662.1, from coordinate 38,336 downwards.
CTGATTGCAGAATGGTTTTGCTGCAAATATCAAGGAATGTCTGCCCTCCTTGATATGTGATATGATATACATGGGGTAAAGAGAAAATAGGTGTGTTACAATGTGTGAGGTAGTGTAGACATTTTGGCACTGTGAGACAAGTACTCTGGAATTTACAAACGCATAACTCTAAATTGCTTCACTTACCATATACCAGAATTGGAACCAAGAATCACACACACACACACACACACACTCCATCCCACTCATTAAAATAGAAATTCCAGGCAATAAAGACACACACCAAATTCTATTCTTAGCGTTCAATAAAAATTTGAATTTCAAAGATGCTGCAATTGCCATATAGCCACTTTTATTCTAATGAAAGAAAATGTTCCACACAAATTAATTTAATTTGCCAGTGGTAAATTAATTGAATAAATAACTATAACTTTTGCCGTTTTACATTAATCTAAATTATTTCATGAAATATTAATCTCTGATACATGAAAATTATTTGAAGTTAAAGTTCTTGAATTGCAGCATGCTTCTTTTAAAATTTCTGTAACCACAATAAATACATAATAACTCTTATTTCTCTCTCGGTTTACTGTAGGCATGTACAGTATTTACCTGAATATAACACTACGTTTTATTCCAGTTTTTACTTCCCAAAAAATGGGGTATCTTATTTTTTAGACTTATGAGCGACACATTCCAACTGCTACGATTGTATTTTTCCTATTTACGTTCAGCCACAGATTTGCTTTTCCCTTCATTAAAAGTAGAATTAGGAAAATTTACTTACCTTGAACCGCTTGATGCAGAACTTGTTTGTATCTTTTAACCTTCACTATACTTTACCTTATGTTAATATTATATTCACGTATTTTGTAAACAAACCAAGGCCACGCGCCGCTACTACCAATTGTTTGTAACTTACTAATACTTATATTTTTTGTTAAACGTATTTGTATATAACAAGCCTTTCATGCATTATACCTAATAATTTAATTTGGCATATATTATTTAGCCTTTAGCCTTTTTACGGCATCACGTGGAATTATTTAGAGTTTTGTATTTTCTCTCGCGTGCCCACGTGGTGACATTTCATGCAGCATAGTTGGCCTCCCTGCCTATGGCCAGCCTTGCTCCTCAAGTCCCGTTAACACCACCCCCTCGGGAGACCACCCACTCTGCTCAACCCCCTAAAGATTCGGGTATAAAAGGGGGCCCTTCAGCCCTGCCTAGTCAGTCGTCAGGAGATCGGCCTAACCACCGAGTCTCTTTGGCACTCAGCTTCCTGAGCGGTTGATGTCCGTGAGGTACCGTTCACTCCCTACCGATCTGTCGGTTTATGTCCGTAAGGTGCCAACAAATTACCCTTACCTGAACCTACCTTCCTACCATACATGCTGGGGTTTAGGTCCATAAGGTGCCCCAGCCCCACACAAAATAGTCCGTCGCAGAGGCTTGATCTCCGTAAGGTGTCCTCTGTGATACCCATCCTATAATCCACCTGTTGGCGGATTCCTTGTACCCCACCCAAACTCTTGCTCTTTTCCTACCTTGAGTGTCAAGTAGTGCTCAGTGATGACAATGCTATCCTGGCCCGCCCACACCATATTTGTTTCATTGAACTTAGCACAGTCCAGCACGCTAGTATTCCGGAAGTGTTGCGCCGGAAATTAGGTAGTTTTATCTGAAAGTAGTTCCACACGACCACGTGAGAGCGAAGCCCAGTTATAGTTTACCAGTGAGAACACAGTACTATAAATCAGCCAGTGACGATTTGTGAAAGTTAGTTAACTTCAAAAATTCTTTAAGAGTATGTAAAAGGAACCGTGTAAATAATTACAAACAGTGAACACGTGTAAATATTCTGTAACTTCAGGGACCTTGTTCGTGTGCTATCAGAGACCTGTGTATACTGTTGACTACAATATATAGTAATTGAAATTATCCTCATCTTTTATTTTATGTCTCAACCCGAGAATCAGAGTGTAACAAATTGTGCTGATTCAGGACGAGGCCCCTACATTACCTGAGCTTTGCTTACAATACTCGAAAGCACAGACTTCACCCACTAAATCTGATCTGAGGAAGATCCTCCGAGGCATGCGAAGGATCACACCACCCCTACTCAGCCCTATAAAGATCCCTCCGTGCCCTAAGGCCGGTCCAGTCCAAAGAATGCTGGATGAGTGGCATCCTCCTGCCAAAATATCAGCAAAGAAATGCCACCTGCTACAAAATCTGTTCAAGGTGAGTGACCATTAAGTTTAGAGTTTTTACATGTGAAATTATCTGTCCCTCGAGAAACCCAGCGATCATACCTGGCCAAGATTGACAGTCACTCGTCGTGTAGGGGACAGATTGTTGGTTCCATACCTACCTCGTGCCAACCCCTAGTCCCATGCTGTACACCGATAGCACTTGGTAGGCCTTACACTTCACTATTTTACTTTCAAACCTAACAAGAGGCGACATGAGTACAATTATGTGTAATTTTACTAATGTGTTTGTTTGGTAATTCACATCTGTGTTGACTGTTGATGTAAATTAAATATAATAAAATTACATGGAAGACCAAGTTTTCATTCCTAATTGTAGAAAGTGTAGATTGAGTGCTCATTCAACTGCATTATGTGAATTTGTTTTGGGTTGTGTAAAACATATAGACAGTCTAATTTTAACCATGCTTGATGACTGGGATACATGTTTCACATTCTTAATGAACAAAATATGCATAGCAAAATTTATGTTTCAATAGTAAGTAACCAAATGTTTGTAAACTTTTTATTTTACAGGGAAATTTATTTTTCCTCTAGACCAAAGTGTAAATGTATGGTCATCCTATATTCTAACTCATCTTATTTTCAGGTAAGTTAGGTAGTCTTCAGTTGATTTAGTTACTGAAAGTTAAAAACTGACTCGTCTAGCATGAAAAAATGTTCTGTAAGACGCTAGGCTCATGTAGTTAAACACCAACATAGCAGCCGTAGTAGCCGACGCCTGGTAGCGCCATTCTCAAAGATGCCGGAAAAAATGCCGCCCTGTAGCCTCAAACTGATGCCAAAGGAAACTAATTTTATCCAAGATTTCAACCTTCCAATGAGTCATTAAAACTTAGCGTTACTATTTAAAAATTATGTGAATGCACCTATGTTGGCATGGCAAATAAATGACCTTCAGCCTTATAACTTAAAGCAAACTTTATAAAATAATTTTTCATAAATATTCACAACACATTAATTATATTGATTTCAAACAATACATTTCTCGGACAAAATAAATATTTGTTTAGTTAATTAATAATAAATAATAAGCTACATTATTAATTAACAAATAAAACTAAATGGAAACAAATACTAAATTGACAATCGTAAATAGTATCTGAATAAATGAAAATAGTTAGCAGTGCACGCTACATTCTTTGATCTTTCCTCCTGATGGTACAAGGGTAGGTAATACCAAAAACTGCAGAGACAATTGCAGTAGTGAGACACATCACGGCACGTAAAGCAATTCAGAATTAAACACTCCTTTGCTAAAAAATAAACTCAACACTAATCCTTAGACACCATTGGATTGTTTAGAAATTAATAAATAGTCAGCCTAGGAAACCTCTTTTTACCAAACCACCCAGTATGATGTGGCTTGATAAAGCACTGTTAACCTCGCTGAAAAATTCCAGGTGTTTTTTTAGCATAACACAGTCTCAGGCAACAACGAAGGAATGAACCAAAACTATCACAATGAAAGGTTAGTCCATTCAAAGATTTCACACCATTCCATTACATACACCCTGATTTGCACGAATGTAAACACTTGCTGGGCAGTTAATAATACCATTCGTTTAAACACTGCAAGGTAGCAAGCAGAAACCATACAACTGGTCACCTGGAAAAGTGTAAATTTATAACTGAGGAATCCCAACAGTACAACACCGCCTTCAATCTGGGCTAGATTAATAAGTTTATCACATACAGTAATAGTTTACATAGTTACTTAAACATGTAGCTTCCTGGGTTCGTACTAAAATGCAGATGGACCCAGAAATGGGTAGTCTAGTTTAACGACAGAAAAATTCTTGTCTCAGTACAGATGACAGATACCGACAAACTTATTGTGAAGGTTAAATCAATTTTCCAGTACATCACAATAGCAAAGTTTCTCCATCCTGTGAATGAAGTCCTGAAAAGAGTGAGTATGCTATGCACTACTAAACATAACTATGACAACAAATTTTACTCCCAAGCAAAGTTAATGACTAAAAATAATAGCCAGTTGGAACATGCACAGGTAATGGTGTGCCACTCAGAACTGGCAAAACAATTTGACCAACGACTACATATTGTATTTAATACCACCAATGCATCTACAGATACATTGCAACAGAATACTGGCTAAATATTTTACAACAAAGAATCTTCGTGAAGGAAATAATGGATCAGTTCTGGCTGTGACAGCAAAATATGACACTATTTCCCAGATTGATGAAACTACTTAAATGTTAGCTTAAATGGTAGCATTGTGAATAAATCAAGCTTTCAACAGTAATTCAGTTATTGCAGGGACGAAGTCAAAAAACCATACATACAATTAACAAACTTGCAAAAAATATATTTTTTATGAGTGTCTCTGTGCTGTGCTTAGTGCCTCACCTAAAGGACGTTTACCAATCGTAAATAGATACACATCTCAAAAATTAACACTATACTTCATTGACTGCCATCAAATCATAGTAAATACGTGTATGTCACCAATATAGTCTATTGTAATAAAATGACAATCACTCCTTACCTCTGTAACAACAGGATCCAGACCTTCTGCTCCAACAACACAGTTCTGGAACTGTACATAATTGATCTCCAACAGTTGCTTCAAATGTTTCAAGCCATGTGAACGAATATCCATGTTCTCATGAGTGATATAAGCAAGTGCATCCTTCAGTGTGTCCAGAAATGGTCTATAAATAAAAATAAAAATTACAGTAATAATAGTCAAGTTATATGAACCACAAACATCTTGTTCACTACACCAGCTCTTCTCAACTGAAATTATAACACAATTTAGTTGAAATCTTGAGGACTGTGGTCACTACATTAAGTGCTACCAAACAACTAGATTATGCTTTGAACTCCTGGTAGCTGGCAACTACTGTTGGACTGTTACGTAACAAAGCCACTTTTTGATTTGCCACTTCATATTACATATGTATTTGGTGGTAATTTATGTAGGACACTTGCTTGAATCATCAGAAGCAACATAAATACAGTAGACTCACTGTAATCCAGCCTTCTGTGATCCGGCCCTACATGTAATATGGTATTATTTTCTAAAGAAAAAAAAGAAGTATTTGCACACTTTCTTTAACTAAGTTTTAAGTTTATTTATTGTTTGTACATTATAATACAGCAAAAGCCTTACAGTGTTTAAATGCAAGTGTTCTTACGTTACTAACTTTGTGTAATTTATTTTGCTATAGTGTATTTTACATTAAACTGCATTATTACACTTGGAATACATACACTGAATTACATTAGAATACAGTACAGGTAATCACCTTTTTACATATCCAGCCTGACAAGCCACCACATTAAGAAGGATTACCACATGTCTACTGTAACTACAAAATCTACAAAGAATGGAATTCAAATACTTTTTACAGTGACCTGTTTATTGTTAAATAACTACTATGTTAATCATTTTTAATGGTTTACAGGCAATTTGTATAGCAAAAAACAAAATATTTTATCTTATAATAGCCATAACTTTTTTATTTTAACACACTTTTCTAATGCTAGAACTTGATACGGTACAATATCATAAAAATATAAAATATACCGAGAATATAAAAAGCAGTTAGTGACCACTTGAACATCCTTCAGAGACAATAACCAGTGGTCGAAAATTAATGAGTTAATTAAAACATTTGAAAAATAAGGCAGTTTATATTTTCAAATGATAAAACAGAGAAGTGTGATGACAACTCGGAACAATTATTTTAAAACAAAGTTACTTGATTATTGTCACAGGTATATTATATTTCATTGTACTGTAACTTCATTTAAAAGTAACAATATTCAAACAGTGCGACATTATTCAAAGAACTGCATAGTGCATGAAAAGACAATATAATTTACGACAGTAGAGTTTCTTATGAATTAATGACAAAAGTTACGCAACTATTTACCCAACTTTAAAAAGTGCTAAATAATTCACGTAGGTACAAAATTATTTCAACCAGACAAGAAATATTTAACATGTTATTAATAATGAAGGTGTTATTGAATACTTTTGTGCAAAAATAATGTCAAAAATTTCAGTACTTTAAAAAGGAAAATGTTAGTACAGTAAAGGGTTTGGCTAAGCAGTACTAAGTATTTAAAATAAAATTAAGAAAAAATAATAATGTATGTTTTTGTCTTTTGTGAACCACATGGTTTTCTATTTACTAGAGATAATGGGTCAGATATCGCAAAATGAAATTTATGAGTAAATAGTAGTATGTTACAGTTACAATTACTTCCAGGTCTTGTGTGCTAATATACAGGGATCGTAATGAATTGTATTGCACCAAGGTTCAGTACAAGTCTACAACTGATATTTACAAACAATTCATAATAATACAGTTCTTGAAATAAATCTCATTATGTAACTAAGCTGAGTATATAGGTACTTCAGCAAAAGCTATTAGTTAGGAAATTTGCCAGGCCCACAACATTTAAAAAGAAACATTAATAAGTGTTCTGAGATTTTTGTTGCACAGTTATGAACTGAGAGCCTACTGCTTAGTACACATGGGCATCTTTCTTGTACAAGAATGTGACCACCACCTTGTTCATCTCGACCTGTAGCGAACTTGTGTCATGTGAATGGCCATCCAGCATACTAGAGACTAGCATACAAGGACTTGCATGCTAACTAATGAGCGGTAGGGACGTTTCTATTTTTTAACTTTCTCATACAAGTTGAAAGTAAACAAACAATTTTTTGTATGCACAACTGTTTCATTTCAGAACAAAATAGCTTACAAAGATTAAGTGCTTTTAAGAGTGTTTAGCTAGATGAAAGAAGGTATAGAAGGAATACCGAGTGTGGCCAAACAAAACTAGATATGAAATTACCTGACTTTTCCAGATTTTCCCTGACTATGAACAAAAAATTCCCCCATCCAGCATTGACACTGAAGCAAACAGTCATCAAGTTTACCTCTGCACATTACAGACATAACATAGCTAACTATAGAAACATGGCAGTAAGTGGTCAGATCACTTGCCTTCCACAAAGACAATCCGGGTTTGATCCCTTGCACGGTTAATTAAGATTTTTCCATGCTGGAATTGTGCCGGACAATGTCGTTGGCCACTGGTTTTCTAGAGACCTAACATTTCACCAGCCCTTGCGGTCCGGTACTGCCCTCCTTGTAAATGCTTTTTTTTAGATACTGGTAAAATAAACTAAAACGTACATGCATGTTTTCTTTTCAACTTTGTGTTGAGTAGTATATTTATGACATGTACATGCATATAGAAAACTCAGCAATGCACTGGACTTACTTAGCAAAGATAAATAAAAATTTTAACAATACATACTCTTCTATCCTGCCATCAATTGTTTAAAAACAATATTGAGAACACAAACACTTAACTAATTTATTTATACTACAGATTCAGCATTATACTTTTTTCAATGTATAGTACATAGTACATGTGAAACTTTTCCCTGACCTCATAAAATTTCGCTGACTATTCCCTATTTTTCCTGACCACTTTCAATTCCCTGACTTTTCGTTGTTTTCCAGATCTGTGGCTTTTAATTCCTGTCGCCAACCATCCTGATTTCAGTTTTACATGGTTTCCCAAAATCACACCCAGTTCTTTAACATAGGCCATGGCTGTAATCGTCCAGTTCCATTCCTTGCATAAAATTGTGTGTAAAACTGAACAAAACATTCTACATCACTGTCGATGAAACGAAAAGAGCTACTTCAATGAAACTAATACAAATTAATAACAGTCTAAATTTAAAGTTTATATATAAAAAATGTATATACTGTACATACATACATACTACATTTTTCAAGTTACATAATCCACTTTTCTTTAGACAACATTATTACAACCATTGCCATATGTCTATTAAATAAACATAAAACAACATGAAATGTATCATACAGAGGTGTATTACTAACCTTTCAGTCACAATATTCTCCTGAATGGTTGAGTGCACACCTTCAATTGCTGGATGGTTTGGAACAAAAAACAAATCCTTTAAATAGGATTTCAAAATACGCTGCTGCACAAGAAAATGGAAGATTGAACTCACTTCCTCTTGAAAATCATTTAGAAATGGTAGAATAGACGTGAAAATTGTACCCAGAAGAGGTCCAACACTTGAGATTTCAATGCTGCAACAAAAACATAACTTATACATTGGAAATGGAAATGACAAAAACTAGGGGGAGTTTTTGCAGACTAACAGCGGAAGAAGAAGAAGAGGAAGAGGAAGAAGAAGAAGAGGAAGAGGAAGAAGAAGAAGAAGATGATGAAGAAGAAGAAGAAGGAAATACACAACAGCAAACCCTTCAATTTTTTAGCCAAGATTTTAAAAATGTGGCAGTTTTACGAGGTCATTCTCTGAAATATTCAAATAATACGTAAATCGTATACAAGTCTGAATTTTACAACAGTGGTAATTTTAGAAGTTGGGGAGGGGAGGTTACTGGGTCAATTCAAGGAATACACTAGGCTATAACATTTTAAAATATGCCTTCTGTAGTGTTTTGAAAAGACGGGAAAAATTTCCAAATGCTAACAAAGTTTATACCTGTTTCACTTCTAATGTAATTGGAAAGAATTTTTACAGAGACTAGCAAGTACAAAGTAACTGTACTTAGATTTCACTTTTCAGTATGCTTTTTTAAAAGTGAGGGTTTAAACTTTTTGTGTACCATAATTTCAGGACATTATAATGAACAATTTTTCCATTTTGTTATTAAATGTTTTAAACCAACAAAAACTATGTTTATGTTACACTTTAAATGTTAATGGTTTATATTTAATTTTTAATTTACACAGTTACTTTGATTATAGTAATGAATTACTCAAACTAGGAAAATTGAAAATTAAGCCCTAGTACAAAACTACTAACTTCACACTATGAAGCCATAGTGAAAAGTGATTACAAATCCACTGACTCCATCATCAATGGAGCTGGCTCAAATTGTCTTGAAATAGGACCAATGTTTCTTAGCACCTCACTTATATAGCAATAGTGAAAAGTGACTACAAATCCATAGACTCCATCGTTGATGGAGCTGGTTCAAGTAGTCTTGAAATAGGACAGATGTTTCTTGGCACCTCACCTGTATAGCAGTCTTCAAATTCAGGTAGATTACCTCGACGTGCTACTATTATACATGTGACTGAAGATTTGCATACAGTCATTCTCTTTAGGTGCTAAGTAGTTTTCCCTATCCACTTGTTTGTAACTTTCAAGTACTGCATGCTGATTCCTGTTTTTTCACTACAGTAAACCCTCGATAACTCGGACTAAATGGGGGGAGAAGCTGTCCGAGCTACGATTTGTCCGTGTTATCAAGGGATGACCGGGGAGGAAGGGTAATCAGTCATTAATCACAAGAAATGGAAAGAAATCAGTTATCACTTCTACAAGCAAAAGAGTCTGCATTAAAATACTGCTTTGTACATATCAAGTTACGGGAGGGAGTAGTGGAGAAATTATCACTGTATCAAGAAGAACTATAAAAGAATGTCAAACAACCTGGGTAGGCAGATTCTTTTTATTTATTTTTTATGCTACTTTTGGCTGATCCTTTTTTTATCTGTGCTAGAAGCTGACACCAAGGCACCCTTCTACAACACAAAAGTTCTCACTCCCTTCTCTCGTCCGGGTGGCAACAGCCTATATGCGTGCATGCGAGAGAGATAAGGAATAACTGTTGGAGATAAGCTAGGGTGGTAGCGAGTGAGCAGAAGTAGTCAAGGTCAACCGGTACAGCCTCAACACAACACTACAGCAATACAAACATTGCACGTGACCACATGCATCTCACGAGATGTTTACATTGAAAAATAGCTTAACGTCAGCATATCACAGTGTCTGAAGCAAGCTGCTAGCCTGATAGGTGCACTCCTCTCCTACAAAGTTCCGAAGACACAAAAATAATTTTGCTCTTATACACTAGTAGGTAAGGTACTGTAATTAAAAGTCGTTTTGGATCACTGTACAAAAATCTATGAAAACATTTTAACACTACGGATTTTTAAAATTTCATTTTTGCACATAAACAATTATAAAAAGTATAATTTACAGCTTTATTCTGACACAAATTGTCACAATAAAAAGCCATACGTATCTAATAATGTGCAACAGAGTTAAATGGGAGTAAAAACAACCAAAAGTAAAGCACAAAAAATATTAAAACAATGTACTAAAGCCCATGAATTGCTACATATTTGACAAGTGTCTAAATTACTGTATGTAACAGAAATTTGCTTAGTCAGTTTGCCAGCTGCGACTTGCAGCTCTACACCTCACAACACAACCCATCTTATTCTGTACTGGTGTACCATCTGTTTACAGTCTCCTCCAGATTTGTATCATTCAGCCATTTCAAATGTTTCCTACGAGAAATTTTTTTTTCCAGGGCCACTTTATTAGCTTAATGAGGCCAGGTGCAACGTAAACCTGAGCCTCTCTCCCCCCTTTTATTAGTTGAAGTGATAACGTGCGCTTGTAGGCCAACCCTCAATAAATTCTTACATGTTGGCTGCACCGTCATATATCTGGCCTCTGCAATGGATATCAGTAACGTCTTTACACGCACTTTACACTTAAAATACATTTCACAGAAACCATCAAGGTTAATGGGAACTCAATAAAAGCCCATTTATTTTAATAATTTAACATATATTATTTGTTCAAAAGCGAGACCCTCTAGAATGTAAGACCCGGGGTAAAACCCCTTTTTGCCCCTTCCCCCTTTTTCAAATTGACTAAGCCCTGGATTTTTTTATATTGCGCCGGCCTCTGTAGCATAGTCTGTCAGGTGCCGGTTTACAATGTGAGAGGCACTGGGATCGAATCCCAGCTTGGGCATGGATGTTGTGTTGTTCTTTAACCTCACTTCCATCCTCATCGGCTATTACGACCTCGCTGTTAAAGGACCGTAAAACCCTCTCGCCACCTTTTCTACATCGCATGGAAAGTAATGGCTTTTAATTTTCCTTATTAATGTCCGGAACAATTTGTTTTGTAATCCTGAATTCACTGGACATACCAGAACAAAATAAATTTCCCTTTCGGTGCTATTGTGACCGGTAGTTACCAACTATTTCACAAGCACCACATTGAAATGTTCATCTGTGACGCATGTGAGTGTCTGGCCCGCACTGTGAAGAGGGAGGAAAGATAAAGACGGGAGGTCGGCCTGCTAAGTTGCATCTTAAATAGGTGCCTCACTAGCAATATTTAACCACACGGAACATGCCCGACATTTTACGGTGGGATTATTAAAGTCTAAGAAGCGATAAATAACTATGTTATAAAGCTAAATACTGTTCTAAGGTATAACATGATGGATTTAAATTAAGCAGAAACAATTTCCGTATGCTTCTTAACCAAAAAAATGCTTTAATTAAAATATATATATATTTTTTAATTCTGACAGAGTTATTCGAAGTCCGGGAACATCGAGGTCCGGGTTATCAAGGAATCACTGTATTGACAGTGTTTCTGTGGTCTAAAATTGCCAACATCCCTCTTATTACCATTCTATCGTATGAAAAGTGGTTATCTTGAGGAAGTATTTCTGAAGCTCGTAATAACTTTCCAAAGCTATTGTGTGACGAAAGTGGTCAGTGTGTTTTAAATCCTGTAGGAACTGCTGTTACAACTTTTTTTGTGGATATGATAGCTATGGGATCTTAAATGTATCCATTGCTATTTTTTAATAACATTGTGTTCGCAGCATTTGAATTTATTTCCATGATTTCCCTTGTGTACATACCTCACAAACATGATTTAAACAAGATGGGAATTTTGTTATTAACAGTTTCGAATCCCCTTTACAGGATGCTGACAGCCACCATGAATGATTTACTAAGCTGACCTTCAGTAAAATTACTTGTTTGCTTCCTTTAAAATGTATCTTTAATTTTTTCGTGACTATTCACCATGTGCAAAGAGTAACACATTAAATTAATGTTAAATATATGGGTTAACAGTGTCCTAATTAAAATTTTTATACCTCTGTGACAATCAGGAAAAGTGTAGATTAAAAAGTTTTCCTTGCATTCTATCCACTGTTTTTTCACAAGCCTCTTTCTCCACAGCATCTTCTGTCATACCTTTCCGTAACAGTATGAAATCTAAAACATTATCAGATTTCAAATCCATTAAACATATTTTGCTTTAAAACTTAGTGAATCATACTGTCCATCTGCTGATAGCTTATCCACAATTCGGAATTCTTTACTTAATCAAGAAGTGGTTCCTGATGTACATATGTAAATCGGACAGTTGCTTCAACGAACTTCTTTACAACTCCACAGAGGATTGGCTTGCTTACAAAGCCTACATCCAGCATCATAGCAAAACTATTAAATGTTACAAAACCGATCCCACTCATATCTATGGATTTTACAACAAAGAGCAGAGATTTTTAGTGACTGTCTATCACTACTCTCTTCTAATGCTTCGCAAGATATAGATTTTGTTCCTTTGTCTTCACTGCATTCCTAATTTGTAATGTGAAATTTTTACTGTTCTGTACAATTCAGTTCAATTTTCCTTCGTGTTTTAGGACTTGACAGTCAAATTATATGAGAATCTGTAACATCTGCTGTTTATTTACGATTTGTATACGCAGGAACACGCTCAGGCCTAGATAGCATTTCAACATTTTCGCCTTTCAAAAAATATTATGGGACTGCATCCGGATTAAGAATTTGCTTGTGTGTTGTGCAGTGTACCTACAGTCTTTCTTTCATATGCGACAACTTTTTGAAATTGTTACCAGTAAAATATTTTGAGCACAAGACACTGGATGGACGCAGTTGGCATAAATTGCTTCGTGATAATTTTTTTAGCCATAGGTAATACCATCCAGGAAATTTTTTGCAGTTTGGAAAACTATGAAACTAACTTTTTTTCTCTTCTTAATTGCTTTACAGCCAAAGTCGCAACACTGCTTAGGCATTGCATTTTACAAATGAAAACAGTTATGAATTGTTAAAAAAATTTTTCCACGCAGTGAAACAAAACTATTAAATAAAAACCTAATCACCACATCAGACACGTCAACACACTTGAATTCCATTAACTGAACAGAGTGGAGACGAGAGAAGTGATGTGCACTGCGCACACTCCAACTTCTAGTTATGACATCGCAAACCTTTGCCAGCATATTCTTCTTCTTTTTACAGACAAACTTAACTTTAAGGTGAACTGCTCCTTTAATTCAATTATTTCAGATTAATGCTGTTATGGCGGTTTTTATCGCCAACTTCCTTCCCACTTAGTGGCGTAATGCGTATTGACCTTCCTCTTAAACTTGCAAAGACACAGCACATGGAGAAAAAAAAACAGCTTTCAGTCCTTCAGCCACTGTAAAAAGTTTTGTAAACCCAGAGATTTAAAGGTCTTGCTAATAACTTTAATACATACATCATAAACCGCTTAAATAATTTCAAGTTCGCTATATGTAATTGTTTTTTTTTTATTTACGTGATGGCTTTAATATAGCCTAAACACCTGTTCGTCATCCAGTTTTTCAATATTTCAAGGAAGGCAGGAGAGTTACGCGACAAAATAAAGAGTAGCTGACTAAATGTGTCAACAGGCTACACTTCTTGCTTACTTCAGAAACTTTAGACACGACAGCACCCTTACATAGGTGGTTGGTTCATGATAAAGAGAGCACTTTTGAAGACCATCTTGTCTAGAATAATAAATAAAAAATATTATACATTTTAAACTCAGATGTTTACTTTCAAGTACAGTATAGTACAATAAACGTAAACTATATATTAGAATACAGACTAGGGTTTTAAAAGTGCTCACTTTATCCTGAATAATCTTTAGGAAGATTTCCATAGTGATTCGGAACAAATACTACTATAACTAAAATGACTGATTTATCCCATTGCTTTCAATATTCCTTGCATAATGTTAGTGTATTCAGAGATTCTGCATCATCAATTTTATCATAATTATGCACATAATTTGTGCACCCTAACTTTTTGTCACCAATTGATGAATTTAAAAACATTTTTGCATAATTAGCACTGTAGCTTTTCGTGTGGCGGGAGAAAAAATATGCACGCAGTGTCACTTGGTTCGGCAGCCTACTCGTCGCAACATGTGTGCTGTTGTACACAAACTATTTTTACATGCCTGCGCACAACAGACAAGGCAAGGTCAAAAGCATTTAGGCACAAGGGCGAGAGAGGGAAGGATGAAAGTCACTTGTGTGTAGCAGATATGTGTGTATGTCGCAGGTTTGAAAACTTTCGGACCTGCTCTCGGGTTCCTTTGCCTTGGTGCGAGCCACTCCAACAACTCCCCTCCTCCCCCCACGTCCATCCCTTTCATCTTACTTGCTCGCCTACAGTATTTGTGTTCGGAAGTATTCGTGCACATCTCCTTGAGAGTGTGTGGGGCAGAGTGGAGTGTCTACCATAGCAAGTGACACAGCTAGGATTTCAGTTTGGGGAACGGGTGGCCACATTATGCCAATCACCTCTCCCCCTCCCAATTTAAGCGGGGTCCAGGTTCCCTCTCGCGGGAAAATTTTTATTTCAAGGTGCAACATTGCGCTATTTAAGCATTTTTCATGCATTAATGCAGAATATATCACTGGCAGAAAATATTATATTTTCCTGAGAAAATTGGTTGCTGTAAACAATTTTACAAGGACGTCATCTAATAAGTTTTAAAAACCAGAAGGAAATTGTATGCTGTACAACTATGATTTAAAAAGCCAACACAATGCTATGTACTTTGTTGGATTTGTTTCTAATGCTGTCTGTTCACCCATTGGTACGTGATTACCTAGAATACCTGGCTCTGAGCCACGACTATCTAACCTGACTCAATTTGTGTAGTTTCTACTTACATTGTGGTTTTCAGGAGCATAACCCAGACGTAAATCAACAGCTTACACTATGTACAAAATGTATAAATATCAAGCAGAAAATTACAGTACATAACTACTTAACTGAAAACCATAATTGCATGGCCAATTTAAAAGCCAAATATTCCAACTTACTTGTGAACAAAGCTGTCCCAAGAAGCAAAGCTAAGGTCCGGAAAATTGCTGGACTTGAACTGCAATGCAGAGCGCAGTATAGCCAAAACTTTGAACCTGATTGGTG
The DNA here is from genome assembly GCA_003012365.1 of Medauroidea extradentata. Classification (NCBI taxonomy): domain Eukaryota; kingdom Metazoa; phylum Arthropoda; class Insecta; order Phasmatodea; family Phasmatidae; genus Medauroidea; species Medauroidea extradentata. Next base: position 22,950 of record PNEQ01064662.1, on the reverse strand, counting down.
TGACATGCTTAGGTCCCATCAACTTGATTACTTCAGGCAGGGAGAGTAATGCTTTCTTCTTTACAGTGTCCGACACTGCGTTGCACCTCAACTTGTCATCAAAACACACCATAATACCAAGGAATTGTCGTTGCAGCTTATCTGCCTAGGAAAAATTAATAAGGTAAAAATACATCAGTATTTGACAGCTATTTAAACTGTCGTTAAATTATTACACTTTTTTTAGATACAGTATAAGCCTATTATACCACAAGTCATTTTATGTCCCCCAGTCTGCATAAATGCACGAATAGCCTCCCGCTATATCGCGGCATCGCTACACAGAGAGTTGGAACTATGCCTCCCAACCCAGCTTATATTGGTCTACAGTAGTTTACATTTAAATACAGTACCCACCTTGAATCATTACAAAAAAGAAAATTATAATTTATTTACTCAGTCATCTTAAATGGTAAAGCCACCCAAGATATTTTTCCACTACCAGTATTCTAATAATTACAGAAACTTTTATGTACTGGAACCCTGGAGTGCGTATGTTGCTCATTATCAAATAAAAAGTATGGAATCAAAATACACGTAGTGTTAATAATACCACTCCTGAGATAATGAATATAAAAAATCTGTAAAATATAACAGAACCTATGGCAATATCCACTTGTTCATTATGTGGGGTGTAGAATTGTTTTGGGATAATATATTTTTCAGAGACTCAATAAATACAAAATGGCTAACATCCATTGTTTTAATTTTGGTTATCTTTTGCAACATTAAACACCACTGATATAAAACATAAGTTGTGCTGTAAAAATAGATACAACACAAAACCTACACATCATAAACATTAATTAAAAATAACTGCTGCTCCAAACCAAGTAACATTAACAGCAAAGCCAAAGCATTTAATATTGAGCACATTTCTAAACACCACATTCAGACTGAAACCTGTTGAAAGACCACCTCAAGCAACAGAAAATATGGAACAGCTTAGCAGGTAATAAATGAAATAAAAATTGTGAATGAAAAGCAGCTACATTGCTACAGAGTCCTTTACAATATAATATCTACCCTCACCCCTAAATTATCCAAACTGTTTGTGTACACATACATACTGTACATGTGTGTGTATGTAAAGTGTACTTAGAGAGAGTAACCATGCCATTTGAAGGCACTCCACACAACCATAAAATAAATACATGGAAAATGTGAAAGAAACACAACTACTACGTAAGGATAAAATAACCTGGAAACGTGCTGCAAAACAAACATCTTTTGTTTGATTAAGCCCAAAAGTTATGGTTTTAATGATATTATTCCTGTGTTTTAACTACTGTATTGTACTACAGAACTTCAATAACTGTTTGCTTGTTCTGTCATCTTTGTCATGACTGTACATTTTACATTTCCTGAATGCAGTTATCATTATCAACATCAAAGCAATTTTACAATATTATAAAACATTAAAATACATTCAGAAAGTAAACAATCATAACAAAATAATAATCATAAAATCAAAATTTAAACAAAACTAGTAAGTGGCTTACTAAATTTTCTGCTGCAACCAACTCCGTAGAATCTTTAGAATCTGAACTGTGAGTCACAAGTTCTTTCAACGCACTTATAACTTCTAAAGGTCTGCATTTGTAGGCCAGAAGGAATTCACTACACAGTGCCTGTAATGCAACAAAGATTGAGTTACAGTATGCAATATGTGTGCTAATACAATAAATTATTTGCTCTCAAAAATATTACCTACTAACCCTGAAGTACGAGCCAATACACAGTACAGCCCTCAAGTCACATACTCTCATCAACAATCTATTTAACCTACACCCATTAACACAACAGAAAATACAAAACCTTGCACAACTAGCACTTTCTCTAAGAAACCAGTTTTACATTCCCCAGAATCAGGCTCACCGAGAGGGACGGGAAGCAGGGGTAAAATCCCTGGGGCCCGACCCTCCTCTGGGGCCCGAGCTTAGCATTTCACATGTTCTGAAAAAAGAATGATAATATTAATAAGTGATGGCTGGTGTATTTTCGCCCCAATTGTTCCAGTTGTATTCTGCTACTTCAAACTTCATTCTACTGCAATGTAGTATTATAAAAATGTCATGCCCTTAAATACAAGTTATCATGCTGACTCTTGGGTAGTCACTGACTGCCAAAGAAATTGCATCCAAAGATACATTTTAATGGCTCCAGTTTGACTTAAAGTCCTAGCTTAAATAAATTTGACGAATCTTGTTTTGTGAGCAAGAGATGTTATATTGCATGCGGCAGTAGAAAATATACACCATTTGAATCAAAATATTACAGTGATAAGAAACAGTGGGAATCAATTTGGGTAGAATGTAAATGTGTTGATGGAAAACTAAATATACTATATTACAAAAGTTGTCAACGGGGCAGTCAAAAAGGAAAAGAAGAAGAAAACAGTTTAATATGAAAGTTCTTCAGTAGATACTTTGCTACAAGGAAACCCAGATAAACATTATCACACGCAAATATTTAACATGCTGTTATAGGAAATTTTATGCAGCCAAAGACTGGTATGACCTTTCCAGCATCTTGTAAACATATCTGAATACGAGACAAAATCAAATTCATAAAAGTGGAAGACATATTTTTGAGAAATTTAGTGTTAACGCAAGAGAGAAAATAGGCAAGGAATTGTTTCATCTCGAAGCAATTCACGTTCCCAATTTAGGACCAACAGTTCTACCACCTATTGAGCTGCTGAATAAACTTCATTAAATGGAACTGTACAGTTTATTTCCTAACATCATCGTATCTCTACGATTATTTTTCACATTTCCATTGGCTGTAGCACAAGGTTAAATGGTCTTTCAGACCTCTGACAAGAGTCAAGAATTTGCTGCTGTCAAAAATGTGCTAAGACCATCTGACCAACCAACGGACATTGGCAGTAGTAGCCAAACTTGCGAAAAAAATTACTTTAATTGTGTCATTGAGGTGTTTGCTAATTGCAAAGCTCGTAAAGCTCTCCGGAATTAATGTTGAAATTGTGACATCTGTGTTAAAAATGTGGCCTAGTATAATCTGAATTCCTTGCTCATGTGTACTACAACAACGTAGAATTTGCAACATCTGTTGCCTGAGTGTGACTCAGTATAATTTGTTATGAATGCTTTTAAATAATCTAATAATTTGGATTTTGCAAAATTTTGTGTCAAAGCATAATTTGCACTGATATCATGTAATTTGACAGTGATGAATTTTCAACTATGACCTGACGACTATGGATGTACAATATTTAAAATACTAACACTTATGATTCAGATGTATAAACTGTTGGTTTAAATATCAATCAATATTGTACATAAAGTGCTTCAATATTTTTAATGCACAGCAAACTTGTTCACAATTCAGAGAACTCCTAACACTCATGAGTAAATTTAAATGCTATACAGCAATATCTCGCCACTTATTAGATAAATCATGTAAAAATGTAATATAAATAATACTTTTTTTTCTGCACATCTATAATATCAGCCATCTTCTTTTGTACAGGCAGGGGTTTTGAAAAAAAAATTGTTAGAGTAAGGAAATCTATATAAGTAGAAATACATAACTTCATTAAAGCAACTTCCAGTTTCCAAATTGTATGTACAGTCATGGACACAAAAATTGGGCCACTGAAATAATCAAAGTCCACTTCGGCAATCATCGGTAGTGTGCAAGCGGGAGCCTGGCATCTAGGCAACCTGCAGAACAACGAATAGTGGTGCGCTCTAACTGCACTGGACACAGGTTGTGTTGTAGGATTGGAGCATCACCCGTTCACACCTTCCTAGCGACCAGGCACTGTATATTGGCTGAACCAGTGCAGCGCACAAATCATTTAGTAAATGTAAAAGTGACACATGTCCATTTATATTACTCAAACATGAAGATAGAAAACGTATTTGTAAAACACAGTAACGAAGTTACCAAAGTGTACAAATTTTCCAATAACCAGATAAAAACCGTGACCTATATTGTATCAAAATGTTAATATTCAATGCAAGCATATACTCATTCTCATACTGCGAGCTGAAACTAATGTATATTGTAACAATACCGTAATATTTAACTGGCAGTCGCGGTGACGTTATGGTCTGACTTACTCGCTTACACCTTTACGTATAGAACAATGGCCGAACATTGGAGTGACCCAGTGAGTTTTACCGGGATACTTCTATCCCTCTTTGGCAGTCCACTGCTGATCCATTGTGACTTAACTTCACGTCTGTTAAGCACGAACAAAACGTGTAACACCATCACTGTACTAATAATTTACAACAAAAACCTTCAGAAACATCCATAGAACAAGTATTTTAGACACTAAATATCTAACATCAAGCGGTAAACTTGATCCTGATTACAGAATAATGTTGTGAGTTGTTGATCCAGGTAGTCGCCGGCCACTTTCACCCCGTTTGACAGAAACAGTTGTCTTTCTCCCGTGCGAAACGACTGCACACGTGGTTCCGTTCATGGGTCCTAACGTAGATTGTTACCATCAAAGTTCACTAATAGCCACTTATCACGTAAAATAAATGTTGTCACAGCATCGTTGTCAGAAGAAGACGCAAGGATAATATTTCCTCATATTTTCTTGTTCTGCAGGTAATACCTAACTAGGCGGTTATGACCGAAAAGTGATTAACGTATTAATTATTAACATTTTATATTACGTAGCGCAAGCATATATGAAGTGTAAAGTTATTAAAACGTTTTATGTTGCTGTTCCCTACGTTACTGTAAGCAATCCCATATTTAACAACTGTCATATGTAATGTATGAACGCACAACTTGCTAAGTATTGATGTCTACTATGTAGTATAACGTTTCACAACAACGTGTTAGTGAACAAGTGAAATTTCAAACATTTATATTAAAATATTCAAATTGCGTAAACGTGAACATTTCTCAAACTCCGTAACACAAGCAACTAAACCAACGTTGACAAAATATCATTCTATAATATCGTGATATTTAAAATATCTACAACTTTTACCAAAAGTTCAAGGACACCATTATATTAAACTAACAAAAGGTTTTGGCCTTATAATTAATCCTACGTGACCTGATTATTAATGACACACGGATAACTGCTTCATGATATGTTCAGAGTTTAATTTGTAAAAAAAAAAAATTAAAATAGGACAGTTTGTTTAAAAGTTATCCTTTTTTTCCTTTTTTAAAATAATATTAAAATACTAGTATAACATTATGCTTATTTTTGTAGAATAAAACTAGAGAGTTAATCAGTGGTTATAATTTTCTTTTTAGGGTTTTATGTTTCTGCCCAAAAATTAGGATAAATATCATCCATTGTAATATTTTTTTACATCTCCGGAAATTCATTAAGGTGTAAAAAATTTTATGTTATTTTAAAAAATGAAAAAAAATGATAACTTTTAGACAAACTGTCCTCTTTTCAATTTAGTTTTTACAAAAATTACTCTGAACATAGCCTGGAACAGTTATCCATGTGAAATTAATAATCAGGTCCCGTAAGATTAATTATAAGGCCAAAAAGTTTTGTTAGTTAAATATATTGGTGCCCTTAAACTTTTGGTAGAAGCTGTAATTGGTACCTAAATGCAGTTTATATGTTCTGTCATAACACACAATAATTCTATCTGGATACTTGAGCAATACGAGCTAGTTAAACAAACTAGTAGTTTTCTTGACATAGCCTGCAGTATACCATTATTGTGTAAAATGCTCTGAAACAGTGGCATAAGAACAGGGGGGTACAGGGGTACAATGTACCCACCAAAATTTGATAGTGGGTTACTAAATATAATTTGTACCCCGTACATATTAGTGCATATGCGTAAAAATATAAAATTCAAATAAAGAAACACAATATTGCAAGATGTATGTTTAATCTAATTTTATATTTATACTGATTTTAACAAATACCATTAAACTACTAACAACTTAAAAGTTTGAGCATAAAAGTTTGAGTAAATATTTGTGTTTTGAGCGTACTGAAAGTGTTGGATTTTTTTGGTAACAACCCGACTTGTCAGTCCTGCAGATGTTTTTTTTTTAATATAAATAATTTAATTCTCTGTCCACAATATTGACCAGGATCAGGAAATATTCGTCCCTCTTCCAAGGTTCGGTCTACTCCGTGACAGTTCGGCTACTATCCACTACGCTAAGGTATTGAAATTCGCTTTCAAGTTCAGTGAACGGCTTATCTATACCATACAGTTCGGCAGCTAGGATGTTGTGTAGTTCTTTGTGTTGTAGACGTCCAAAATATGTTATAATTTATACCAGCTGCCCGGCCGCGACTTCGCTCACTGTTCTTTTAAAAATTATCAACAATATAGTAATCTGTGTTCGACTACACAGGCAGTCAACCGGATTTTCACATGTGATAATCGTGCCTGTACGATGCCACAGTTCGGTTACTTTTCTTATGGATCTCCCGTTTTCTCGGCCCTTCTGCCAGCTGCCGCTAATATGTGCGTCTATAATAGCATAGCAGTTTCCCGCCACCGTTTTTTTCACTGGATTTGAACCCTAAACTTTCTACCAGTGTCCCAAACTATTACGTCAAGAAAGGTCATCAGAATTATTAAAAGCAAATGTGTTAAGATAGGCCTGTGCCCAAAGCGGTACACGTATCAATAGCTTGACAAAAAGTAACAACTTCAAAAAATTGTTTCTCCGTATTCATATCTGCTTTTCGATACTTCTGTAACATTTTACATCTTTCCGCCACTTAAACGGTCAAATTTCGAAAATTTATTTAATCACTTATTACTTATTTACATAAGCTTCAATCTTATTCAGAAATATCGCGATATCTTCACACGTCTAACAGATACGGTCGATTAAGGGGGTGGAGTCCCGGCTCCCTGCGGTTTTTTTAATTTTTAAACAATTTTAATGTTTGTACGATATATGATTTACTTTATAGACACATATTGCGAATATATTTAGAGTAATAAAAAGTTTCTAGAATTCATAGATTTTGTGTAAAGGCAGATCAAGCCCAACTTTGTAAAAACGGTTTTATACAAGAGACGAAAACCATCTGACTTATAAAAATGAAATAATTTCACACTGAAGAACCGTGTCACAGGTTACGTCAAGATATTTATAAAACAACTGCAGTGAATGTTTTTTGTTTCTTTAAACAATTGCTGAATTTGAAATAAAAAATTGCCCAAATTCTTTTATTCTTTTTTAATACGGAAAATATCATTGCCGGTTTTTATACAGGTTTTTACGTAGCCCGATACACTGTTATTCAGTATGAATTAATTCGTTTCTTTAAGTCAGTTGATTTTCGTTTCTTGTATAATACAATTTTATGCAACTTTGTGATTTGACATGCCGCTATATAAAAACCGTGTAAGCAAGAAATTGTCATTACTATAACAATAATCACAAAGTGTATATACAGAATAAATTATATCTCGTGCAAAAACAAACATTATTAAAACAAGTCAAATAATTTGGCTGTAACTCGCTCCTTAGTTGAAAAAAACATTAATTTTATTAATGTCCTTAGAGGTTGAACTTCAAGAAGTCCTGGAACTGCGTTTAATGGATATTCGTGGCTTGATTTTGATACATCAATCAATTAGATTTCACAATAGGTTGAAAAATTATCGGAAATTTATTAAAATTATATTTGACACATTTAGCCCCCTTATTTTTTAAATTAGAATAAATAAATGATATGTAGAATTGATGGTTTATCGTACGAAAACTTGACTGTTTGCTGGATTTAAACACACGTTCAGGTTACCAGAATATTACTTGCTTTAGCTCGTACTTGAAACTGTTACCCTATTTGACTGAGCCGATAAGAATCCCGATATTTTAATATGTTATGCCTGTTATTCGTCTGCAGACAGCTATGTCAGAATTATATGATCGAATCATATATGTTGCAAGATACTAGAGTGGTTTCAAGGATTTGTCGGCAAAAACATTTTCGCGATGCACCATCATCACTAGATGTATTTTTGTAAACTTTATGCTTATGTAAAAAGCACCTTGATATCTCAACTGGTTTAAGCGCTGTTGAGGATTCATGGAAAAATATATTTCACCACATTTCAGTGACTTATTATAATTTTCAAATATTGAAATAGAAAAAAACTTAATTTGTATATATGGCGTAAGGAAAGCCCTTTTCAAGTCCAGAGGTTTGGACTGTGCGTTGACGAGTGTATGAGTGTGTGAATGAGGTTCTTCATTTTATATAGAGAGATTATGTATGTAGTGTCAAAGTAAATTGCACAAAATTTACAAGAAAACATTAAAATATTTTTTTCATATATGATACGCCATTGCATCAAAAGAAAAAAAAAAAAAGAAAAAAAGTATGGAGGCATGTGGAAATGGTTATGGAGATCCAAAGCATTCTTGTAGTCAGCATCAAATTTTATGTCATACAGGTATGAAATTTAAGAGGTTTAGTAACGTGTCATTCGTTCGTTGGCTTGCCAAGGCTATCAAATAAGTTAACAATTCAGCAGAAGAATGAGTATGTGCATAAAATATAATCTTAAAAATTTAATAAAACATAATATATATATCGTTTATATAACACTAGATGTCCCTTTGCAGCTTCGCCCGCGTGTACTATAGAAAAGAGTAACTAACTTTCAGTTACGTGTTAATTGATGGTGATACTATATTCTATATTATACTATATTCACTGTATATCTTTAAAACATCAAATACAAACAGATTTGTCCAGTCCACTGCGCTAAGCATACTTTAGTTGCAGAACTTATTTTTTTAATTCATCTTTATTTCTCTATAAAACAGCTGCCCGGCTACGGCTTCCACCGCAAAACAGCTGCCCGGCATTTAACAGCTAGCGTACTCAATAACAGTGTAAATAGCGCGTGCAATACGCTTGTATGATGTCATGTAATTCCCATCGCAAAGTCTTGCACGGGATACGAACCCGTAACCCCACCCCTCCCACACCCCAAACTTTATACAATACCTGAGTGAATGCTTAAGGCCTCGATCACAGGAACATACCTACATTGTTTAAACAACAATAGCAATAAAGCTCAAATTGACTCTACTGTTTTTAGGGT
>PNEQ01064662.1:0-13752 GCA_003012365.1 Medauroidea extradentata | reverse complement strand
GGCAATTATTCAAATTTTTCTCGCAGTAAAAACCATTTTTGAACTTCAACGAACATTTATAAAAAAGAATTGGCCAAATTGGTCCAGGCGTTGTTGAGTTATGCGCTTACCAACACAATTTGCGATTCATTTTTATATTATAGATAAGGAAAATTATACTATTGAAGCATGTGTAAATGAATATCTAGAAAATATTTTGCGAACCTGAAACTATAACTGTAGGGTTTTCCCACATACTTAACAAAACTGTGGTACATGTTTACAAACTGGAAAAAAAGTTATATATAGGAAAACATTACCGATTATCGGATATAAAATAAAACGTACAACACCAAAATTCATTTCAAGAAGACATTTCACATTTTAAATTGATTCATAAAGTTTCAAAAAAATTAGTTAGCACCGCTGAATACTATTTTCAATGGGTAGCTAGTGATGTGATGTAAGTAATTGACTGTAAGTGTTTTATTTGAATGTGCATCCATCCTTACAATATGTCTTTAGAATGTGTTGTAAAGTTTACAAGTAATGAAGGAAAAATTTGTAATAATAAGCTTTTTACGGTCAGGATCTGTATAACATATATGGTTGTTAAAGTATTTTATGTTGCAAACTGAGTTTTCCTATGTAAAAAATACTCAACTTTTATGGCGTCACTAATCTAATCTTCATAGCATAATTATGTGAAATTCATCTAATAAGGGGAGAAAACCCAGTAGCTGAGCTGAGTCTCATTCCAACCACTGAGATTCCAAACAAAGAAAGTCAAACTGTCTTATAAATCGCTAACAGTCCCACAGCTATAGAAGCTATACACCGGGTCAATAGACCAACATAATTAGTGTTGGTAGTACAAGGAGAAGTCTCACTTTCTGGAATAGCGTTTTCAATATGCAGATAAGCTTGTCTTGAGACACTAAAAATTTACTAGCTAACCTCGACGTGGACCTCTTCACTATCTGTCCCATTCGCATATTAGTTAACCGAAACAATGGTGGCACAAACCCCTTGCCTATAATTAGGATGGCACTTTATAAAAAAGTAATAAAATTGGCGATAGTCACATCCGGCTCTTTCGAAAATGTCATGATCTGTAATTTTCCTCCATAGTTATGCCAGTGATGTATTAGATTTCGCCAATGAACAAAAAACCATGTCTAATAACTTTCAGCCCCACGAAATAATAAATTATATGGATAATCTGTAACATAACAAAATACATTTACTATAGAATAGAATTTAAAAAATTGCGTTAGTAAAGGAAAGTGTAGTGTTCATTTTGATTAGAGTGTTTGTACCAATGAGAATAGTAATGAAATCCTGCAATCAATATAATTAAATAAAAGTAATAAATTCCATAAATTCACAAGATTTGCCATTCGACATAAATGTTTTGTATTAAAACATTTCCTCACACATGAATATTAGTTCTATATTAAATAATATAACCTGTTGCATAATGTCAACTAAGAAATGAATCAAATTCATAGAATATTCCCTTTTGACATACGAAAATCTTTTTTGGCAACACTGGGATACAAAGCTGGAAAACAATTGAATAAAAGTTCTTTATATAGGCTAAAACATCAAAATCTTTAGTGCAACAACTATTTACTTTTGGCTGGGTTCATGAGTACGATGCAACATTTTGTGTCTGGAAAAAAATTGCACAAAAAATGCAAAGACTTGTAGAAATTAATTTTTTACTAACCACTACCTACATTTGCTTACAATAAAGCATATAAATGTGGTGATGACCGAGTAATCAGCATGTTGGTCTTTCTGTATTAGCTTTCCTAATTTCAAATCCCCCGTGTCATAATTTTTTAAAATTATTTTAATTTTTTTCATATTTTATGTGAATTTATTATCAAATTACGACGTTTTTTTACATTTCTGCGTGTAAAAACATTATTTTCTAAACATAACGCGCATTAAAAACTTATTCCCAGGATCGTAAAAAAATTCCACACTGCTGTACTCGACTTTTAGTAACTTGACTTAAGCAAATATCACCCACGGTCGTGTAAGAATAATTTTTCTGCTGATTTACCAACACTACTATGACCGAAGTATACACATTCAACTTGCAACTAACCTTTCGATATTCTAATTTTTTATATTCTGTCATTTCAAAATGAATTAAGTTGTGTTATTATTTCCTCCCTCAACATTCTGTCTACTCTTGCTGTTCAAGTGGATGTCAGCTTGCATTCGGCACGTATTTTATTCTTACAGTGTTAAACCAAATGCCTTCAGTGAGATAGTTGAAGGTGACGTACGATATCTTATTGGAATTTGTTTGTAATTATTGTAAAAATATAACATAAAAGTGAAATATAAAGAAGGCCGCATTCCTAACTAGAAGTAATCTTAATTTTAAGAATAAATTTCTTTGTAACCGATAATATTTTATACACTACGTAAAAAATTGTGATAAAAATTTTACTATCTATTTTTACCCACGGTCGTGTAAGAATAATTTTTCTGCTGATTTACCAACTCTACTATGACCAAAGTATACACATTCAACTTGCAACAAACCTTCCAATATTATATTTTTTTATATTCTGCCATTTCAAAATGAATTAAGTTGTGTTATTATTTCCTCCCTGTTATTATTTCCTTACCTTTAAACAAAATTTTCAAATACAGTACTTCTATTTTTTTCCTTATTTGATATATGGATCCACAAAAGGTAGCAAAATATATGTATTAAATCGATAAATACTTAACGAGCACCACTAATTCAAAAGGAATTTTCTTTTGCCCATTTTCATTTTGTTCAATTTCACGATTTTTAAATTCACCGCCACGCAAGTGTCAACATAAGAACTGGACTTTGTGATTAGCAGCCTCCCGTCACAACTTTTTACTTTCTTACTTCATGGATGCCAACCTGACTAATTGATACACACTTCAACTCGAAAGCTACTCCCTTCGAATAAGTAAGGCGTATATGAGTGGCCGGTGTTGGAGCTTACAATCTCCGTCTCGTTTACGTTTTGCACCGTACGAGACGATTCACATACGAGGTCTACTTGCACAAACTCGAGCTTAGGTCCCCAGGTCGTGTTGTTTTGCATTGCGCATATATAAGTCATATCATTGCACAGGCCTTTTAGACTTACTACAGATGGTTGCTTACAATATGAATGGAGTGTACAGGAAGGGCTCCAAGACATTCTCATCCATTGCCTTCACACGGCGACCTCGAAACACTAGCGCTCTTACCTCCCCTACCCGAGGCTACACTTAGGTTTGTCAAGCAGTAGAGCACTCACCTCCCTACCAAGGTGATTCGGGTTCGATTCCTAGCGGGGTCGGTCCCCGGACTTTCGTATGTGAGAATCGTACTGTATGATGCCGCTGGTCGGCGGATTTTCTCGAGGATCTTCCGTTTACCTCACCCTACATTTCAGCACCGCTCCATACTCATATCACGTCATCCCTCACCAGCGCTAAAGACCTAGCCGGTATTGCTGACCAAAAAAAATATCTTCACACAGAGGAATTTACATTCCAATATGAAGCTGAATAGAAAATACTGAAACTTTTTGAAACAAATTAAATCACGAAGAAAGCATCGGCATTAAAGTAAAACAATTTTTAAAAAACATCACAGTCTTCTATGTGTGTTCAAAGGTGACTTTATAAACAAGGCTGTGCTTTCTTCGTCGTCAAAAGTTAAAGTTTGCTACGGTTTTGATGGACGGATAACATTTTATGAGGCTGCTGATTGGCTGTAGATCACGTAATTAACGAACCCACGGATGAAAGGTGGATGACTAGCTTTAGCTTTATACGCCATTTGCTGTTAATTTTTTTGTTTAATTCAATGTGGACTGTATGGTATCTGCACCACAAGTCTGAGATTACAAGGTGCGGAGGCCCGGTAAGTGATATGCGAGGTAGTAGAATCGCTTTTACTATAAAATTCAAGAAAATATTTGTACTTTGAACGACTTGCTGGGAAGCAACATTTTAAGATTATCATATTACAACAAATAGCCCACGTAACACACGTAATCCCGTACTACTGAATAATAAGTTCTAAATAACATTCATAGAAACATGAAATGTTTATGTATATTACCACAAACCTAACCTTGTAACATTATTTCCTTGAAAGTTGAAGCACATTGTTTTATAATTAATATCATATTATTTTCGTGATTGACACTGTAAGAGTAAAGATTTCAAAACAATTAAAATTCACTTTTAATGGAATTTATGGTAAGATATTCTATTTACCCTAATTTTATTTTTATGTCTTAGTAGTCTATTACACAGATGCTTGATTATTTCACGAAGCGTGCATTGCAAACAGCACCGATGCTGTTGTAGCAATTTGTATGCCGCAAGGATGTTGTCAATATTTTTGGTTACACATAATTAATGAACTGATTCTTAAATTACAGTGTGTAGTGTTATTATTTTTTCATATAAATTAAAATTTTTAGAGGGCTAGGCTCTTGGATTGTTAACTGTCTCGTAAAACTTCGCTAAAATTATTTTCTAAAAAAAGTCACTGAAAAGCAAGTTTAATATTCAGCATATCTAAATACGAAAAATGCTAAAAGTGCACCATTTTACACCTTGAAATACCAAATTTTCCCGGGGGAGGACCCCCGGCCCCCCCCCCCTTCTTCCGCTTTATGAGAGGGGTTTATTGTTCCAAGATGTAACCTCTTCCTCCCTCCAGATCCGAAATGTTCTTACGCCCCTGCTCTCAAAAGATTTCAGTATTGTTGCTGCCGAGTATTTTTGCTGCCTTATAAACCTTTTGTTGCTTTATATACGCACTAGTTGCAAAATAAAGATGAGGGACAGGTAACACTTTATTAGAATGTGAAAGTAAACTTTTGCAGAATTAATACAAATTAAATTGAAAGATAATAATATCGACTAATAATACACCGAAATCTGATATGTTTAGGCACAACGTTAATATTTTTACTCCCCATTAAATGTAAAATTACTTATGATCTTGAAATATTATCCACGGTTATTCTCTAATAAAGGCGGCTAAGCGTTTGTTAAACGCAATATCATGTCGCGATTTTTGTCCTTTTTTCCCCAAAGTCTTCGCTTGCTACTGTGTGACGCAACGCACTCATCAGTCCCATGCGCGAAGGCCTGCCTGCCGAACATGTCCGAAGCGGGGCTTAGACAAATTGCCACCTTCACGAGTTGGCCCATTTTTTGTGTCCATGACTGTACATTTAATCAGTCTGCATGCATAATTAGATAAAACAGTAGTGGAGTTTATATGCCTTACAAAACATCAATCATTCATAAGCAGTTACAAAAATGTAAAGTACGTATAAGACTGACTTTCCCACTAGTCACCTCTAGGTACATGATCATCGATCTTTGAACCGTAATTCCTAATAATCCCGACTAACATTGTAATGCACACCAATCATACACACCCAAACATAAATACTTTTCCATAGCTGTCTTTAGCTACCACTTTTTTTTTATCTGAAAAACTCTTTTGTAAAAAACCTTGCTTGTTACTTGAGAAAAGAATAAAATGAAAATACTGCACACTTGTTGTTGGCGGGAAATCGTAGCATTATGGTTTATGAAAAATTATAGGACCAATGAAAAAATGTTACATGCAATGTACTTAAGTTCATTTATTTCAAACAATTGCAAATAACTAAAATATTTTTTAACCAAATACTTTGAAAAAAAAAAAAAAAATTAAGACTGTTAACAATACACAATTTTGCCACAGCGGTTGTTTTTTAAATAATGTACCATTTGCTAGCAAAAAATTATTCTGCTTCATTTTGGCCTGTTTTGGCCACAAAATATGTGATATTTCAGGGGCAAAAATCTAAAAATCTGTTTGGTGCATTGCACCAGAAAAATTCAAATACAAACTATAAGAATAAATTTTTTATATGTGTATTAATTTGTGTTAAAAAAATATTTTCGAAACGACTGCAAAACTAAAGAGTGAGGCCTTAACTGTACTTATATAATATTTTGTGGGTTGTTGGTGCATTCGTGTAAACTCTATCCTTTGAAGTAAATTCATCATTTCTATAGTCCGTCATTAAAAAATGAATGTGATCGTCCTCTTTGTGTATTTAACTTTGATGAGACTGCTGATGGGGGCCCCAGTCTACTCTTGGCAGCCCTGCCCAGAATTACACTTTCCCCTTAAATGTACCCTTCTTTCTGTTCCCCATTACTTTTCTTACATTAACAATGTTTTACATACTGCCATGTCCACTGCCATTAAAAACTGCTTCCCCTGAACTGCAATTTTTTTCTCCATAAAACTAATGATATTTTGTACACCACTTACAAATTAAGTAATCTGTTAATGTAGTGGAAGAAGGAAAAAATTTGAAAAAGAAAAAAACTGCAGAACATACACATGTATAAGAATGAAACACATTATGAATATTGTACAGAAATGCCACTTCATCATTGTTAGTGTTACAAGCTCCACCTTTTCTCAATCAATCTCCAATAGCATGCTTCTGAGAACTTGAGAAATATTACAAAGCCAAAATAAGTTTTTAATTAGCGTACTCATTTTTTCCTTTTGACTCTTGTGGCCTTAATATTATATCTCTGTTGAAATTATGAATTAACTTATTTTAATTTTTATGATAAAAGAGTTTTACAGTTTTTTTGCTGCCCTGGATTTACATTTTCCCGTCATTTACACAATTTTTCATTAATACTTTTAATAATGTAATTCATGGGTTTTACTGCACATCTATAATTCTGTAAGAGAAAATAATAAATAAATTACAAAATTGTACATGTACTTACTATATATAAGCTTAGGACACATGAAATAAAAAAAAAATGGCAGACAATTATTCTCCTCAAGAGCTAAACATATATCTGCAAGAAAGAGGTATTTTTGAAACTACTATAAATTGTTTAGCTATCAAATGAGAGTATGCACATTAAGTGCCTGAGAATTTAAACTTGTCTTATTTCAATATCAATAACTTGGTCTTGTGAGTGTCAAGTTAACAGAATCAAAGAGAGTGCTACATGACTAAGTACAAAAATATTTTCATCATTAACAAAATAAAATTTTTTAAATAGTTTAATAACATTTTAGCTTTCTTCTAACCCATTATAAACCAATGTATATTACAAATTAACTTATTCAAAACCTTAGTAAGACTGTTATAACAGAACTGAAAAATTTTAATTGGATGAAAGTTTTAATTTAAATATTAAACTGTAATCGTGGTTCAGGAAAGGGAAATCCACCAATCAAGTAACACATTAACTGCAGTCCAAACCACATAACAATTCTGTACTTTGACAGCTGATGCTGCCAATATTTTTAACACACACACCAGAATAACATGCCATTCAAAACAACCAGACGTGATCATATAGCCTTGTGAAGCTGGAGTGGCAGCCTTCAACAACAAACCAGTAAACTTCCATCGCAGTTGAAAATAGCGTGTAGCATACGGGAAAAATAAGTCCGCATTTTGGAGTAACCGTAATACAATAACATGGCACCATATCCAGCATTAGTTAGTACACTATTTTGTTCTATTCAAATTGTGTCATTTCTGTAACCATTTTACAAACAACCACACCATTATCAGGCAACCTGTACTGGTAACCAAAACAAAGGATGGTCATGCTGCAAGTGTCAAAAGTGTGTGTGTGATTCTTATAAGGTGTTACTTTAATATTCTGTGTGTATATTTAATATTCAGTATTGCAATGTGGGGAATAAAAACCCTGGCTGGTAATCGAAAACGACAACGGGATATTAAGACGTGTTTTGGAAGATGGGAACTAGAAAAAGGTTCAGTCTCGATAACGACCGTCTGGCAGCTTAGTATTTCTAAAAACATGCAAAGAAAGAAGCAAGTATTCAATCCAAAGACATGTATTAGGTACGGTAAATAAAAAAAATTGCCTACCTAACAGAATTTATGGGATAACACAGTTCTTGTTTTAGGCCTATATACATTTTTTTTTTCAATGAGCCAACTTAATATTTTTCTTTTTGTACAAATACGTTCATACTTCAGGGTGTCTACCAGATTGTAAAAGTAAAATTTAGTGACTTTTTCTTGAAAACTGTTCAAACAGAATTAATTAATACTGCATCACGGCCGACAATTTTTATTATGTTTCCTCCAACATAGAGCACGAAGCATGTACAATTTTAAAATCTGTAATCAATATATACCTAAATTTAAGTTGTCTTTATGATGATGACTATGATAATTAATATACAAACTAATTATTTATTTTACTTGCACAGTGCACGAGAAATACTAGTAATGTAAACATGCACGTTTGACAAATGATACGACAAGAATCAAACACACGAAAATAATTTTCGTGACTTATACCAAAATACATTTCAAACTAGTGACTATTGTGGGACTTTTGTGACCTTTTTCACAATTCGTGACTTTTTCGGGACTTTCGTGACTTTAGTGACCTAGTAGACACCCTGTATATATGTACAAAAGACAGAAGCACAAGTACTCACATTTTAATACTTGACAGATACACACAAAAATAGGACGACACATAATCGTGGAAGCGCGTATCGCGATTATGTGTCGTCCGATTTTTGTGTGTATCTGTCAAGTATTAAAACGTGAGTACTTGTGCTTCTGTCTTTTGTACATACTGATAGCCTAGCTGCCTCTTCCTTTGTTTTACATTACAAGTTCATGTTTAATTTATTTTCTAGCAAGTAAATACAAGTACAATTTAGTATCAAGTCCAAATGAGATTTTGTGCCTTTCATCTGCAAAAATGTAGCCACACATATTGCCTTACAAAAAGAACAGGACAGAAGACTTAGGCCTATGTACTTCCTGGAGGCCTATGTATTTCCCGGCCATTAAATTGTTGTTTAATGATATATGTGCATTACCAATTTGATGTTAAAACTGATCTGGACAATCAGACCTACTCATGATTGTGTATTACTTACACTTTATGTTGATATATTACTTCTGTTTAGATTGTGAGAGTGCAAATTTTCGCTATGTAGTCTACATGAAATATTTTTAAGAGTTTTTAAGTACCGTTTGTGGTATGGCTATGATAATAACAGTGATATTAAATTTGTACCAAGAAAAGCAAGTTTTTTGGGTAGTATACAATTTGAAAATTAAAACGTAGTGTTTTATGATCTGATAGTGCAGAACTAAATGGAAAGCAACAAGAAAAATAATAGTATTAATGCTTGCATGTATTACTTTATTTTAGTTAAACAATGTATGTTCGCATTGTCAGGTTGTGCTTGTGCAACTTCAAGTTGTGTTAACCAAATAAGCTACTATTATTTTAACTATTTTAGGTGTATTTTAGGAATATAAACCAGAAGTAACAAATAGCCTACTATACAAGTTACAAGACTTGGGAAAGTTAACCAAAGATCTAACTGATTAAAGTTGAAGTTAATGCCTTAAAAAATTTACTGATTTAAGTTAAAAGTTAACTATCAAAATATTAACCGATAAAAGTTAAAGTTAAAAGAAAATTAACTGATTAAAGTTAAAAGTTAGTGTGTCCCAAAATATTTCTATGGAGAAAAATAAAACGTTGCACACCCATGACCACATTACAAAGAAATTCCTTATTTTCACATCATTGTGACATAGTAAAAGTTAGAAATAAAACCATTCAAATAACAAATTAAAGTAATGTTTACAAACTCAGTGCGCTGCACTTGGCTGCACCAGATCAACTAAGTAAATTGCGCTCTTCTTATGTTCCTTCGTTTCCGAGAAAAAAAATGTTTGCTATGTTATCAATCTGCTGGTTGAGACAAACGCAACTGTGGTGCTACCTACTGCATCACGTTCGTCTGACTCAGCTTGCATCGTGTAGATAGTGCTATGTGTCATTTGCGTAGTGTTCAGTGTATAAACCGAAATTGATATTTTTGATGTTAATATTGTGTGTCAGTGTTGGACTCTGAAGCCATCCAGTTACTTTCTAGTGCAGTCATCGGTTTGCATAAGCGAACTCGTTACTTTTAATCAATCAGTAATTTTAATGATTAAAAGTTTAAAATGGACTAGTTTCGAAAGTAACAACTAAGTTAAAAATTTACAAGAATTTTTAACTATTAATTTTTATCGTTAATTATTTTAATTATTAATCCCAAATCTGCAAGTTACCCATACTTTTTTTATTTATTTTTGGTAGTCCCCTTAAATGTTAAACAATATTGAGCATACCTAAGTAAAGTATACAATAAATAATCTTAAAAATAATAAATTATTGTATTTTAACTTACTATCTCTAGAGTAGACTATTCATTACTATAACATGAAGTAATTTCCATTAACATTACCATTACGTAGTTATGTATAATTAGGAAAAAAGATTAAGCTTGTTGAATTCCTAATTGGATCCTACAACTTTGGTAGTAAGCAGTTCGTTTCTTGATGTACTGGTATGTCTAATCATAGATTAATTGTTATAGACCCTAGTAGGAATAATATGTAGCTAGTATTGAAAACAAATAACTTATCAGATATCTAAAAATTGCCAAAAGGAAATCACATTTTAGATTTTATTGCAGTTGTATACCTTAAAAATTATTGTTGATAAGTTTTGATTGTCAGCTGGAAAGCACATGGTGGCAGGAGGATACATAATGCGTGTGGTTACATAGTCCTACTTTCTTATGATCTATCAAAAAATGGAATTCTTATACTGTATGGACTATATGGTACAGTATGTACATCCACATTAATTGCATTAAACGGAAAAGAGATTGTAATAGTTATTTGTGCTTTATCTAATGTGCTTGACTGTGTAAAGCAATATCTACTCGAAAAACCCTACGTACGGTTCAGGCCAATATGCTATTTAAATTATACCTAACATAATTCAAAAATAAGTTATTTTAAAAAAAATAGACAGGAATGCACAAGTACTTACAGAATTACAGTTGCACGTAAGCATACATAAACACAGCTTGAATACACATCATTTTTTTCTTGTAGTTGCATGGTCATTACGTAAGTAAACTACCAAATCCTCAATAACTGCAATATGAAATTATGCATTTGCATACAGTCTTTAAAGACTACTGACAAAAAAAAAAAAAAGCTTTTTTACTATTTAAACATTAAATAGTATTCTTGACCACACAATCTACTCTCTTACTCAATTTTGCTTGCATATTTTATTTAGTCTTACTGTACAAAAGATTCTTAAATTAAACAGGCTGTCCAGCTGATTACAATTTCCCATATACTGTATGTCCTGTACTTTTCCCGCATTTACCTCAGAATTTCTGTATGAAAAAAATAAATTAAAAGAATTAACAAAAAAATTACAATAAATGCTTACCACATAATACCGTACCACTAATTTCTCTCATACACAGTAACTAAAAACAATTCAGGTGCTGTACAGGAAATACTCGTGCATTGTGTCACACTGTAAAAATAAGACAAATGCAGCAGAAATAGGTTAACATTTGTCATTAGCGCATTCCATAAAGAGGTCAATGAATTCAGTTGTTTGACAGCATGGCTAATTGCTTGTATACATTTCTTCAGTTGTATCTGGCCTATCATTCACTGTGTCAGTTTTGAAAGTCGGTTAGCATCTTTAGTAGCTGTGGCATTATTCTTTATTTTGTTCAGGTGTTCTTTAAATGGTGGAAAGAAAGGAACATCGTAAAACATTCTACAGCCTATTTATCTAATTGGGGAAAACTTCTCTGTGGGTACAAGCGCACACAACAAATTGCTATGTGCACTTTGTAAAATATGTTATGCGGAAATTTATATTGCTCTAATGTCACAGTGAAAGAAAAAATAACACTCACCATTACCAAAACTTTGTTTGCACGAGTGAGTTGTCCATACAAAGTCATAGGATTAAATATCAACACCCCCACCAACCCAAATATATAAATTAATGACAATGGCCCCCGACAGAAATGTAAAATATTTGGTGCATGATATTTTGCTAATATAAATTTTGAGCAAAACTATATCCTAAATAAGCATGAACAGTAATTATATAAGTACGTATATCGTGACTGTACGTCTAACCTACAGTGCACACTACAACACGTCACAGCCCGTGTTTACATTTTCAAGCAGAAAATTTTCAAAATAATTAAACATGCAGACATTTTCACTTAAATTGTACTAATCATCAGTATAGATACATTTATAATAAGAACGAAAAATAAAGGGGAAAAAAACCAGTACCTTGATACGTCGCTGTACTGAATTTTGTAACTTTCTTTTGATTCAATAACTAAACACTTCTCATTACTACTACCCTTTTATATTTACCAATGCACTATAATTTAAATGCAAAATTTTACTTGCATCATACATTTGCTAATCGTAGGCTCGCTACACTGGGTAGATTTAAATTTAAGGAGTCTAGTAAGTGATCAGAGTGAAGATTTCTTGAGTCCAAAAAGTGAACCGACGGAGTCAATCACTTGGATGCATTCAGAGGATTTATTGGATTAAATATACTTATCACTTGATGAACGAGCATCACATTACGTGATTTAACTAATAAAATTCCAATTTTCTCGTAATTATTTTTCATTTTCATATAAGTGCCCTGGAGTGCGACAGTACTGCTATTTCTTGGCAGCCTTTGCATGATCTTGCTTATCCGTGAATTATCGACCAATCATGGGTGCCCTGAGCCAGTAGAGCCTCGCCTATTGGATGTGGAATGTTTCATTCTGTGCACACTTATCTAGGCAGACAAGTATATTGCATTAAAGCATCATTATTGTATAGGTACTGAAGGCGTTTACTGATGTTCTGAGCAAACCTCTCCCCCCCCCCCCCCCCAGCACCAGTGACATTTAGATTAGTTTGAAGTTAGTGTAGATTAGTTTAAAAGACCAAAATTGCTGTTCGCTGAACAGAAGGATGGTTTTAATTAATGTGTGGCGCTGCAACAATTTTTACTGTAACAACATTTTTTTAGCTTTTATAGTTTTTGTATTATAACATATTAAAGTCAAAATTTGCATAAAACGGTTTTATGCAATATAGTAAAACCAACTTACATACCAAAATGAAAAAAATCACACTGAAAAACAGGGCCATGGACTGTGACATGACATGTTTACAAACCACATTGACTTGTTATTGGTATTTAAAAAAAAATAATGAATTTGAAATAAAAAACTGTTAACATTTTAAAAAATATTTCAAAATACAAAACTAATCAATGTGATTTTTATACATGTCATGGCACTGTCCTTCAGTATGAATTTTTTAGTTTTGTAAGTAAGCTAGTTTTCCTTTATTGCACACAACAGTTTTATGCAAATTTTTGTTACAGCAAAAAGTGGTCACATTATATGCGTACAAAACAAACCATATTGTGGGCTTAAGAGGCAGTGTCACCTAGCTCCATACCATGTCGTACAGACGGTCCGGATTATCGCGATGACGTCGGTACTATTCCACGTAAATCATTTCCAGTTGAGCAAAAAGAGAGATAAAAAAGTAACAATCCGCCCTAAAGTTAAATTTCTCTGAAATTATGTTTTTTCAATGTTAAAATAAGGTGTTGAAAAATGCCATTTTTTGGCTATTTCAGTGTGTATTTTCTTTCAAGTGAATTGCTGTAAGGTAAAAAGAATACTATAGGGAGCTAGTGCCATTCTTTACAAAAAACTTTGCCGCTTAGTCCCCCATCGTTACAGCGGAAAATTTCGAGTAATTTGAATAATTCGAAGACGCTGCACACATTATTTGCGCTTCA
>PNEQ01064661.1:45736-81213 GCA_003012365.1 Medauroidea extradentata | reverse complement strand
TGGATGCTGGCAAAACAGTTGTCTCACAACAGACCACTTGGCAGCTGGTTGGCACGGATAGTTCGCTTCGTGGCATCATTACCAGTTCTCGGTTACCAGTCCTTAGTACTCCCGACCGAGTATCTATACAGCACTCTAACTTGCGCAACACATCCAGGCCCAATAAACATTCATCTTCTATGTCGGCTATGTACACTTTCGTGCTCAATGCAGAGGTCACACAACTTCAACTGTATTTTTTTTACTCTTCACTGGTGTGGTCTCGCCTGTCACTGTCGTCAAATAGCTTTGCCTGTAATTATGGCCCCATGACTGCTGGGGATAAGACCCCAAGATGTCCGGTCTGACAACAGTAATGGTTGCTCCAGTGTCTACAACCATATGGCAAGAAACATTATCCAGACTGCCGTCCACTAGGATTGCATTAAAATCTTGTTTCACTGAGCGTACTTGAAGAAATACTGGAGCCTTATCTCCCTCAGTCACCGACCTTCGCCCCTTAGGACCGGTGCTTACATGTTTCCCGATGGATGGCCAGATCGGGCAGCTTCATCCTGCTTTTGGTTTCTGTTTTTCTGTAGCCATCGAGGACACTGGGCTCTGAGGTGTCCGGGCTCTCCACATTCCCAACAGCTTGGTCGTCCGTGTTGTCGAGGGCGGGGTGTATTCTATGTGATTCTGTGTATCATGGTTTCCATTCTCTTCAAGGTGTTCTCGAAGCGGCTATCTCTATCGTCGCCTGCCACTGCGACCGCCCGCACAGCACGCCGAGTTGATGGTCCTCTTGCAGAGTCAACCTCCAGTGCTCTGGCCAGGGCATCCTGCATAGTCCTTGGGGCGGCCAGACGCACTGCTTGGCTTACATCTACATCGGCAATGGCGTCGACGAAGAAGCCGACTGCTAATATGTCTCGTGCTTGTTCTGGACACCCCTCAAGCGACAAATGGGCGAGTCGCACAATGTCCTGCCACAATTCTTGCAGTGGCTCCCCTGATCTCTGGGTGCGGCTCCTTAGTTGGGCATAGTGGGCATGTCACAAGTACTTGTCGCCGAATCGCAGCTCCATTGCAGTAACTAATGTCGAGTATTACAGACGTTGTTGTTCTGGAAGCGACTGGAGTATACTGAGGGCAGGTCCCCTCAGCACAGCTGCAAGATAGTACGCACGTTGCTGGTCAGACCAACCATTTATGGTCGCCACAATCTCGAACTGGTTTTGGTACTCTCGCCATGGAGTCTGGCCATCGTAAGGAGCAGGCTTAACAGAAATCCCTTTTCCAATGTTCGATGCAGGCGCACTAACACCAACATGTTGCAGCCCATTTTCTGCCTGGTTGTGAACCACACTATAGCCTGGTTCAAACTTCGTGGTCTTCTCTTCGCCGCCTTCAGGTATTGATTCAGCAATGATCTTGTCTTCTCCGGTAACAAGATAGCCACCTTCTTTACCACGGAGAAGTTCTTGATACTCCTTCCTCAGCTCATCCATTTGTTGCTGCATGCTATTTTTCACATTGTCCACCTTCTGGTTCACATTGTTTATCTCTTCCTTTACACTGCCTACCTTCTCGTTCACAGCCTCTATTTCCTGGTACACCATTTCTTTGACACTATCTACCTGCTTATTTACATTTTCATTTACACTATAAATTTTCTTATCTACATTTTCATTTACACTATCTACAAGATTGCTAACATTCTCAATTTTCTTATCAACATTTTCCTTGACACTGTGAACATTTGCATTTACTGCATTTATTTGGCCACTTAATTGGCCACTCATTCCTTCAATGAGGGCTTTTAGTGCTTCTATTTCCGCAGACATGCTCCTTGTAATCATTCACATTTACAATTGAAAATTAAACTAAAAATTTATGAAGTGGTTCAATTTAATTAAATAGCAATTGTGTGCAATGATTAAGTTTGCAGGATTAATTATTTAATTTACTTTATGCCTCTATCCCACTTCTGACACCAGTGTTACAAGTTTGAGACATAAACTTTATATGTGGGCAATTCCCATGAGTTCTTTTGGGATAGAGGTCTTACAATTAGAAATAAAAGAGTTAAATTAAGTACTGGATTTAATAGCTCACAGAGCTACGAAATACACAAAACAGTAATCAGCTATGACTCTCACAACACAATTAGTTATGCACACAATTACTACTGTGTCACAGACACGTTAATTAACTTTGACAATTAAAGTACAACAAATGTCTACCATCAATTAACTAAACAGAACAAATCACAATAAAATTCAGTCCTATGTCCAATCAACAGGCTTTCAAATAGAGACAATGTACAACCTTATCAGTCCGAAGTGGTGATGGCTCACCATGTGCTGCGCAGCAACCCGAGTGCACCGCTGTCTTCACTCTTGAGGTCTTCGGTTCGACTCCCGTCGCGCACCTCCTCTTCGCCTGTCAGCCCGCCGCAGCAGTCCTCTTGATTCGCCCAACACTGCTCCGAAGGTAGCCGCCTGCCGCCTCACAGTAGACTCTGATTTCACCAAGATGTCTTCACCAGTCTCTCTCCACAGGCGTAGCACCTTCCTCTAGCACTACCAATAGCGAACTCCACCCAATTTGTCGATTCAACCCTTATATACCAGGCAAAACAGTAGGGGAATTACCGCATTACAGGGGTCTAAAATTAGATATTTCATCATGTTTCGGACGAGATTAGAGTTACGTAGGCCGCTTCGCAGGGCAAAAACGCAGTTGGGACAGGTATCTATGACTTAGTTTCGGCGGGATTCCCACTGTGAGACACTCGGGCTTTGAGTCATGGGCCAGCCCTCAGGGTGTTTCGACACAGGCCCCATCCAGCCCGCCCTCAGAAACACAGCATGCAACAATATTATTAACAAATATTTATTTGTAAAATGCAATGCTTCTTCTATACATATTTTAAACATTTACCACACTAAAAAAACACACAACAGGTTCTTAGGGGGGAGGGGCGGTCACCCCCTCCGCCCCCCCTTAAAACCGCCACTGGTGCAGCAGCACTGATTGTTTAATCATGGACACACTTTCAGAATGTCTTGGATTCAAACCGTGAATCGGCCATTTAATATGTATTGTTTTCCATGTCATTATAAAGTCATTCAAGGAATATATAGAGATGGTTGTTACTATTTGCCAATGAAAAATAATTCATCAGTTATCACGAATTTGTTTTGTACACTATTTTGCATAAGCTTCTTTACGCATTGTGCTAGCTTCCGTTCTATGTTTGCATCGATAATTATTATTGCTAAAAATGTAAGCTTACTTAGGGACTTACTGCGATGACAAATCCGTAGCATTCCTTGCCTCACACAGCACGTTTATGACAAAAAAATACGACTTTCAGAAAGTGAATTTGGTATATTAATAAACAGTGCAATAACTAGGTTTTGCCTGATACATCGGAAACTAAATTTTTAATTTAAGATTTTCGCCGTGGATTGAGTTTTTTTCTGTGGTATAAACGACCAAACCGAAATTCCAGTTACTACTATGGCCATTTAGGAAATAATATTAGTAGAGCAAAAACGAGACGTAAGCGCTCATTACAAACTTAAATTGACTCACTAACGATTTATTTTAATTACAGTGAATAAACAAATTCATAAAGTGTTAGTAAAGCAATATAAATACTTTCTTTTTAAAAAGTCGCATGTTAATTCATAAATTATATATTTTGTAGTTTATAATCAATTCCTTACACAAAAATATATTTTTAAGTATCAATATTTGATGTTGTGCTTATTGATATTTTCTTACATCGTATATTAGCAAAGCGAATGTTGCAGGAACCCGAGTTTCACCTTGGTTTCCTAACACCACACTTTCCGGCGACGATATAAACGTACTGTCTATCGCGACTTACAGTGTGTTCGTGGATTCTCTTAGCAGCAACACGCAGACTCTTCACCCCCTCCCCTATTTCTTGTTATTTTTTCCAGACCCAGTCTACCACACATGCACACACTCGCCGCATTCCTTTCGTCTACCTGACCATTCGATGTAAAAGGGGCAAAAGGTAGCGTAGTTCAGTCACGGCGCGCTACGTCACACTGAACGCACCCCAACTCAGTAATACCATACCAAGCTAGTCAAAGTTTAGCGCGGAAAATATTATTTTCTACTAATCCATAATAAATAGAAAAATAACAGACTTCAGAATTTTTGCAGTATATGTATATGCTATTCTGCATGTGAAGATTACGCGTTAATTTTCTTTACTTAATAGTTTTATTGTAAAGTATACATTTTCAATAAATAATTTGCTACCGATCATTTACAGAAAGATGAACAGTCAATTAGGTTACAAAAAGTCCACTAATTCTTCCGTCTTTGGAGATAAATTATGGGTATCAGAGGATCAAATTAAGAGCCAACTATAAAAAACATTGAATTTGTGTGTGTATGTGTGTATATGTATTATCTTTAAGATTTGCGGGAATTGTTGTTATTTTGGTTGCAAGTGGAACACACAATGTTTCAGTGGCCTTGCAGTGCCGTGTTATTTAATGACTAGAACAAATTTTTCTGGAGGTTTTGTCACACCAATTTTTTATTTATTGGTTACAGTTCTCAAATTTTGAAATTGTTTTTACGTTTTAAATTACTTATCACCAGACACGAAAAGACTACAATTATCTGGGGACCCCTTCAAATTTCTGTCATACATATTTCAATACTTGCCACTATTCTGAACGGAAGTTCTGTCAACGATTAATTACGATAAAGAACAACAGCAAAACAAATATTTCTGTGGAAATAAATATTTTTGCGTGTTTGCTTTTGAACTTCATTTAATGCAGAAAAATATTTGCCAGAAATTTACATATGTGGTCAAATGATTTTTGTAGATAAATCTCTTGTGGCGGTTTCTGTCATTGTTTATGTTACGTTGGTATATAACGCTATCCAATATTTATAAACTCTTTAACAAACGGTTACGTACTCAAACTCCGACAAAATAAAAAAGAATATATATATATATATATATATATATATATATATATTACGCAATCACGAAGCCGTGCACACAACTTATTGTTTGTAATAACAGACTCCAATAATTCACTGTACAGTACTGATGTACATAGGTATGAATTAAACTAAGCTGTTGCTAAAAGTTTGGTAAACAACAATTAATTTCTACCAGTATGAATTACGTTACACACATGCCAGTTGCAATTGCAAATAATGTAATTACAGTAAATTTTAAAATGAGTAATACAGACACATACCCGCAAAAAACCCCTTACAATTACAGTAACATTTTCTGTATCATATTACGTATTTGAATTGCTTTGTTAGTACAGTACACAAGTCTACAATGTACACACACGTGCAGTAGGGGTGAGATTTGTTTGAAAGGAAATATTTGCATTAATTTAACTGTAACAGTATTGCAGAAAAGTATTATTTTTGTGTATGAACGCTTTACCTATAGTAAACAGTTATTTTTTTTAATATGCACCCGGAGATGAGAACTTAACAAGCAATAATAAAATCTGATTTTAAAATTTCATGTAAATATATTTCTTTATCCATTATTCGGTGCCTTTAGATCTACACTAAAATATTCGTTAGCAGCGTACTTAACCTCTTAAGTGTCAGCTTTTTTTTTTTTACTTTTCCGGCCAAAAAAAGCATGTTTTGTTATTAAACTAAACGGGTCCAAATAAAAAAAAACAAATTTGTTTTCCAATTTTTTGTTTTTATTTATATTTTGCCCGAGTTATCTCGGGCAAATAATTGTACGCACAACAAGCTTGCCAGAGATAAACCGGGCAAATTTCTTAAGGGGTTAATTGTATAGAAATAATCTGTAAAACATGTGGCACTGAAGTTTCGAAAACAGACTCATTGCATTGTATTATGTCGTATTGGTATGTATGTACTGAATATTTATTCCCTACCTGCAGTATACTTTAATTAAAGTAAATAAAATACGATCACAAGAGTTTATTTACTACAAATGTTACATGTTAAGTGGCTGAATCATTACATCGAGTTCGAACACAGGTAAAGCTTGACTGTTATAGCATGCCATTGAAAAAGTACACATTTGACTATGTTTTTGTTTTGTGACGGGTCGCGCAAGTTGGCCTACATTTGTTTTAATATAAAATATATCACACGTGCAGGCATGATAACTTCCGCATGCTAAAATAAAGAAGTGAATAACGAAAACGAGATTTTATGTATAGGTGTTTACAGTACATTGAAAACACTTCACCTCCCCCCTCCCCAAGTCAAACTACACCTGTTGGTTTCAACGACACGACACACAGTAGTAGTCCCAATATATAGTCAGTGCCGAATGAATCTATTCGACACAATTTAAAACCAATATTGAAAACAAAATAATTTTATGTTGAGGTGCCAACATTACAACACAGAAGTCACTCGACTATGTGGAGCAATGTTCAGCTCCTTGTGGGGCCAGCTAAGAAGTATGGTAGAAAAATCATTTTGCAGAAGGGGGCAGCAAAGGGTACATCTGCACCCGAATCCAGACGGTTACCCTTCCCTCAAACCCCTCGCGCAGCCCGGTAACACTAAGACAGCGTCAACAAACAGGTCATTTCTGGGAATCGTTCGAAGTGCTGGCTGGCTTCTTTGCCCTGATGTGAGTCTACAGCCCTCCCCCTCCCCCACCATTTAGTAGAACGTTACGTTAGTTCCCAGATGACTCACAAACTTCAGACCGTCATACATACAGTCCTTAGTTTTCTTTCTTTTTCCATGAGTCTCGTCTCTCTCTCTCTCTCTCTCTCTCTCTCTCTCTCTCTCTCCCTCTCGTACACACCCTTCCAAACAAAGCACCACACTCTGGTAACGCTTAGCGAATTTAGTTCTTCGGTCATCTGCTTGGCAGTCCTACTTACTTGAGCATTAAAACAGCGAATTTCCGACAGCCTCAATCAAGGCAGCACGAAAGTTTCCGAATTTGCCTTTTGGTTATTTAGGTTTTGAGGGATGGATTTGAACGCCACGTATATCAGTGCACGTGACATACATTTTTGGGGCTAAACGTTTATAAATTAACTTTTTTTTTTCGGGTGGTAATTTTTTTTGTTTAGTTGCTCTCTGCAACTAAGAACTTTTTAAATATAATTAAATATAAATTATCTATAAAATATACCTCAGATTTCTTAGTTGTATTGAATACCTTAACGAATATAGCAGATAATTAAGTTTAACTAGAATTGCGCTATTTAAACGTAAATAAATAACAGCAGAAATATTTACGAAGCATCTGGTCATTCAGTGAAGTTTCACCCTAAAGTCCCAAATACTGAGTATCCAAGCTTGGTCAAGTGGTCGATTTTTAAACCTAAATCGAGGACTTTAGGAGAATTCAGAAACTGCTTTAGTCTACATAGGCTTGTGCATCCCCGGTATAAAAACAATACCCATTTATACGGGTGCGCACAGACTGCATTCAGAGATGCTGCTGAAAAACTTCTCCATGCTTAAATTTCATACTAAAGTATGATCGATAAAAATATTATTTCTTTACATTGTGGTATGTTACCAGTAACTATTATTTGGGAGGGCCAGTTTTCCTGCGCAATACACCCACTGAAGCCGCTACTATTGGCGACGAGTATTTTCACCTCGGGAGACAGAACCTCCAAATGTATGCCCCAACAGAATTGAAAACATTGAATTACCTTTCATGTTTTTTTTTAATTTATATCTAGATAATTTAAAGAATAGCATACCAATTTAAACTGAAAAACATGGGAGTGCCATTCGCTGCAGGAATGAACTTATGTGATTGTGAATGTGGAAGAAATCAAAAAGTGTATTGTTCCTTGGAAAATCGTTGCGTAGGGATATTATGAAAATCCTATATTCATAAAATTGGTTGATGGCCGCAAGAAATTTTGTTGTAAGCACCAAGTTAACTGCATTTCTTTAATTCATAAATTGCATACCAATTACAACAAATATCTAGTGTCGTTAATGTAAAATTACTTACGTCAAATACAACATTTTTATTGGGATAATGTACTCATAAATTTAAATAACAAATTCCAAGAGAACCTTGCGGCACGATATAATTATTGCTAACGCCAAGACCCAAATGTTGAGAAACGCATATAGCTAACAGAAAGTGACTAGCGCTTAGCTTACGTTTTATTTCTATATCTCTTTTTTCAAATAAAATTGTTAATGATATATTGTGAAGACTATTGAAAATTTTTTAGGTTTTAATAATAAGTTTTATGGCCAAATAATACAAGTGTACCTTTCAGTTTACTAATCATGTACATAATACTAAAAAGCTGTGTTTGCGGCATCTATAAAAATTACAGACGTTAGTAAAATTAACTTGGAAGCCAAGCGCGTGCGTTGATCTTGTGGAATTGGTTTGTGTAGTGGATGCATGAGTTTGGGACTATGTTAAAAACGTCCCAACTAAAATAAGTTAATTTACATTGAATTAATATGTCGTAGCCTATTAAAAGTAATCGTTATTGCAAAAATACCTTAAAAAGTAGGAAACTATCTTGTGGAGGATATTTTATAATTTTATGCATTGAAAGAATTACACAAGTTCTGCACCTAAGAAAAAAATTTTATTTAAAATTAAGATCACTTGCTGGTACAAAGATCTTGTGGTCTAGTGGTTATCTGGAGGGCGCTGGCAGGTTGGTCGCTCCAGTGATGGACGCGGAAATCTTAGACGTCATTAAACGGCTACCTCACGATAAATATTATGGCGCGGATGGACTCCCATACGAGTTTTACTCACATTGCTGGGACATAATAGGACCGGCTGTTGGAGACATGATACGGGACGTTCTTCGCACTATATCACTCGCCAAATCACAACGTGAGGGTGTCATAGTCCTGGTGCCGAAAACACACACACCGCATACCGGCCGATAACGCTATTGAACACTGACTACAAGCTAATAATGAGGGTGATTGCTAAACGTATCCGACAGGTCTTAGGGCAAATCATATGTGCGGGGCAAACCTGCTCGATCCCTGGGCGGACAATACTCAACAGTGTCACGGCACTGCGAAATGTATATCTACAAGCCAAGATTGACTAAACTACTGGCGCATTTCTCCATTTAGACTTTCATAAAGCATTCGACAGACTGCATCACGATTTCATTCTGGCAGTTCTGCGTACATTCGCTTTTCCACACGAGGTGATAGACTGGGTGCGAATGACATTCAGAGATATTTCCTCACAGTTACAGATCAATGGGCACCTAACGCCACCCATTCCCATTCGGAGATCAGTCCGACAGGGGTGTCCCTTATCCATGATTTTGTTCACGATTGGATTAGAACCTTTTCTACGTCTCTTATATGAGCGCATGGAAACGTCTCCTTTACGGCGAGGTTTGATACATTTCACGGCTTACGCCGATGACGTCACTTGCATCTTACGGTCGGAACAGGACATCGATGCGATCACTCAGTGCGTCGTGCAATACCAAGCAGTCTCTAACATGAAGGTGAATAATAATAAGAGAGTTTTTTTTTTCGCCCTGAATAATGTCACTACAGCGAGCTCACCACTACTTCGACACAATTTCAGAGATGCCGAACAGTTGAAGATATTAGGTATAACCTTTTATAAGGAGCTATCCGAGCTGTTGCAGGAGAATTGGACGGAAGTGGTATCTAAGTGCCGCGGCAAAATGATAGCCTTCGCGACAAGGAAACAAAATATAATACAACGTGTCCATACTGTAAATGCGTTCGTCCTTTCTCAATTGTGGTATACTGCACACTTTCTACCACTACCACCCTCTCAACTAGCGCAGATTATAAAGTACACAGGCTGGTATATCTGGAAATCTCAATTTTTGAAAGTGGCACGGACACAACTGCATCTCCCAACCAGTGCTGGTGGTTTGGGGCTGATAGACATTAAGTCGAAAACTACAGCGATGTTCGCGGCGAATGATATTGACACTTTTCTACACGGCGAGGAGACTTCAAAGAACATTCATCGTCATATAGCCCTATACGACCACCTTCATATCCTTCCAGCATATAGTTCTGGAAGGTATGTGTGAAAACAATGGAATTCATAACGACCATGCAAACAGGAACGTGTGTGACAGTGAAGACTTTATTTATGACGCTCCGTAAAGAGGAGTGCAGACATGTCCCAATGCGTATTTTTCATTCCACAGTCAATGTCGTACAATTCTGCGTGGAACTGTCTGATACGAACACACCAACGTGCTTACGGACTGCGCTTTTTATGTATCATACTGATATCATACAAACAGCGTACAAAAGAAAGAAGATAGGGCTCACCAGAACTGCTGACTGTCCGTGGTGTGGACGCGTAGACACGGCATATAAGGTAATTTCCTGTTCGGCAACACAACACATCTGGAGGTGGACTGAAACAAGAATCGCTAATATTATGTGTCTTCCAGTAATAGACCTTAATGACAAAGATATCGTAGATCTTCGATTTAAGCTCTTCCCAAGGATTAGACAACGGACGGCTGTTTGGTTCCTCGCACACACTATTCTTATCACAGCTGTCCAGGACTCCCCCGTGACACTTAGTGACTATATCCAAATACTTCGCGCAGGACGATGAGACTTCCTACAGCATAACATATTAGAACGACACTATGGTGTATATTTGTTTGGGTTCTAGGATTGTACCACCCATCTCACGGCGTGTTGGCAGACGATTGCATTCGTTGTGTCACGCTAATATGTATGGGTCATGGACGTACTTGATGTGACTGTTATAATGTGTGTATTATATAGTGTGTATTCTAATGTATGTATTATATTATGTGTATTCTAATGTGTGTATGATAATGTGTGTATAGGCGTGTTGCATTAAAACAATAACAATGAGGTTAGGACGTTCGGTATGCAAGCGTAGGATCGTGGGTTCGATCCCACTCACATCCGTGAAACTTTCATCATCGTAAAATGCGTCACATAGTTACAAATAGGAAGTAGGTAAAACAGTTAATATGGTATCTGGGTAATTGATTAGGAAAAAAAATTAATGAATTATTTATATGTATAATTACACAGACAATTTATTTTATCATTTCGTTGTGCATGTAATTTGAGCTTAAAGTAATTTATAAAAATTATTACAGTGAGTTGTTTTTTTTTGACATTGTTACCAGCATATTTTTCCGTTGACACATCAGGTATAAAATTACCACGACATTATAAGTGTGAAGTAACACAAATGTATTCAGCGTAGATTGACATCATCACTGTGCACAAATTTTTCTAGCCCCACGTTGTGTAAATTTACGCATTCGCTGAGGTATTTTCCCAGCAATACATTCTGTGTAAAATTACAATTCGTATGTCACTGTTTTTATAATACACGTCAAAATAAATAAACCCACACAACGTACTGAAACAACAAGCTCTCTGTATGTGTATTTGGACATCTACAGTTGCTGAAAATACAAACACATTATCGTATAGTTACATAACCAACGTAAGGTTAATTTGAAACTGTAACCTTGTTTATTTATTATTCCCGTTGTGTAAAATTACCTAAGAGATGTTGAAGTAATTTTACGCTCTCACTAAGTGGCAATTTTTGCTGCCACATACATTCTGTGTAAAATTACGAATCCTACGTCGCTCTTTTTTACAACCTACGTTTACATAAATAAACTTGCACAATATAGTGAAATTACAATAACTGTGTATAGGTGATTCGGAATAAAGTGAACACTCAAAAAAGCCCTGATTAATTTCTATTTCCTGCCAGTTTATATATTTCCGCCGATGTTAACACAAATAATGCCACGTGCTTTTATTTACATAGGGTCGTGCAATGTTTACAACTACATTAAATTGCTCCGATAAATTTTAGCTACAATATCTACTCATTAAATGCATGGGGGCTGAATGTAAGATGTAACAAAGTAATCTTAGTTATAAATACCTGCGAGTTAATGTCTGGTTTCTGTCCATCGACTAATCTAAACAACACGCTCTATTGCCGTTACGAATCTCGTAAATGAGGGCATATTTTATTTGAATTTGTAATGCAAAACCGCCATTAAAACAGACACGACACACGTTATTCAATAATTCAAGTTTCGTTCAGTTCTACTGCCACGAACAACGACGACGCACTTCAGAAACAATAAATAACGTATTTTCTTAACATATGAAATAAAAGGTATGTTGTTTCTATACTTGCGAACGTGAAACATAATTTACAGATTACCGATGGTTTCACATCATTTCGGCAATGATACTCAATGTAATCGCCAATACTTTTGAATGTGTATATACGCACAACGGGCAAACGCACGCAAATGATGCAACTTAGCGGCGAGAACCTAACTCTGATGCTACCTGTTGGTGAAGTTTTGAACTGTCTGAAGCGCGGAGCAAGCGATAACGACCACGGCGAATCGAGGTCGGCGATAGTGTCACATAATTCTTGCGCCAATTGAGTCTAATTTACTGTTTGTATGAATGTCAATAAGATAATAAGTAAATATTTTGAAGTGTATTAAATACAGACAGGTCGATTTCATCATATGTTCTTTCACTAAAGTTGTATTCAAATAGGAATATACACGGAACTACATGCGATGAATCGCTACCAACCATACAAGCAGTAAAGTAACGCTTGTTGATGGTGGCGTATATGCAGTAACGGCTAGTGATTTTTTTCAAAGGTTAAATCTTTAGTGCTCACTTTATTCCGAATGGCCTACAACTGTGTTCTTATGTGTACGTTAGCTTAACTTACGCAAAAATAGCTGTAAAATTTCAACAATAATGTAAGGTTATTTTTAAGTTTTGTTCGTGTTTTCTTATTATCCCGTACGGTAAAGTTATCAGTCGGATGTTAGGTTATTTTACCCTCACACCAAGTGGCAATTCGTGCTGCCACATACATTCTGTGTAAAATTACGCAAAATTTTTTTTACAGTGTACGTTGCAATGTAGTATTTAAGCGCCCGACGTTATGTCTTTCTTATCCGCGTGTCGCTATTTGGCTAAATCAATGACAACTTTGGTACGCCTGCAACGAACTTTTCTTTGTCGTCTGTAAGGACTTAAGGGCCTCGTCTATCACGCACTTAAAATGTGTTGCAGCGTGTTCGTAAATACGTTTATTTACGTAACTATTTCACATATGCCCATTTTGTCAGTGCACGAAAAGAAAACACACTTCAAATGATGACTGAAAGTTCATTTCAAAGCATAAAGTCGATTAGAAAAATCATTTAGGAGCCCCTAAAAATGGCTTTAAAAATTACTTTTTCAATATGTTATATTTGAAAAACTACTCACAGGATTCTTGTGAAATTATCGTAAAAGCACGCAATGAACTTAGCTGGAAACGTCTACCAATAAAAAGACGGGATGACCACTGAAAGTGTCAGTCAGGCGAGTGTTCTACAACATCACTGCACGCAGTTTATAGTGTCTTGCCGTAGAGGCGATACCGCGCCAGATGAGCCGGTCAACATCGCCCTTGGCGCCGTGCCTCACTCACATCAACACACAGCCAGTAGACGGGCGCCTTAAGCCGCGTCAGTTCATCGTTGTCCAGTCATATAATGCATGACTTGATGGGGAACTATTTCGACTCCAATAATGTTAGCGATCACTCTCTTAGCTATCCTGAACCCTTTTCTTGTTTCTTACTGAGTTGATCTTAGGGCCACGAACTTTCCGGGAAAGAAATTTTGCCCCAGTTTGTTTCAGTGCCTTACGTGCACATCAGCAGCTATGATTCATGGTTATTAGCAACATTTCTTTGTGCAGACACGTCTCTCAATAGACGGCGCCAATCAGTATAAGATTACTGCAACACCGCACGTCTGTGACTTTCGTAGAGACGTGAGAGTTAAAAGCATCCAATAACTGACTATGAAGAAGAACTGCAGATGTGCACGTAAGCCATTGAAACATACTGGGGCACAATTATTTTCGCTAATAGTGCACAGTCCTAGTAAGGTTAATCCTACTAAAGGTTAGAAAGTTAATGTATTTTCTTATGTGAGAGTTTGGCACAGGGTAAATTTCTGCCGCTAGTTTCGCTGCTATCGCACGTGGACCAAAAATACGAGACTAGTAGAGGAAGTTCGGGTATTATGGAATAGGCGGGTAATATAGAATACGTTAAGATCTCGGCTGTAAGCTGCTGCAATATGTTGGTGGGTGGTCGAACAACTTCGCAGTGTGCGCAGGATGCCATGCATGTAGTCTCGTAAGCGTCGCTTGTCAGTCTGCTGTTTTGGAAACGACTTTTTGTTTTATGCCTTTGGAAAGTTTGTGCAGGTGAGTGTTTTACAATTTTTTAAGAGTGCTTTGAAGTGTCTTAAAATTGTTACTTATGATGGGCGATAAAGTGTAAGAGTCAACAGTGCTTTTTACAAGAATGTTCACTTCCAATGTCATTTAGTAAGGTTAGGAGAACTGTAATTTT
The DNA here is from genome assembly GCA_003012365.1 of Medauroidea extradentata. Taxonomy (NCBI): domain Eukaryota; kingdom Metazoa; phylum Arthropoda; class Insecta; order Phasmatodea; family Phasmatidae; genus Medauroidea; species Medauroidea extradentata. Next base: position 66,764 of record PNEQ01064661.1, on the reverse strand, counting down.
CAAACATGGCGAGTCGGGTAATATGGAATACCTACTATTCCATAATACCCGACAAAAGATTTCGTATTCCATTTTAACCCGACATAAAATTGCAAAATAAACACATGCACTTCCTGTTTATTTAACGCTTGGCAATAGAGCCAAATTATTGATTAATTCAGTTTTTATTATAAATTGGTCTTTTAAAAATAAAAACGGCTAAAAATTTAGTTTCATATAATTATGTATGTGCTGTTAAATGACATTACACCTGTAAATTATCTGCTATTGCTTAAGCACAAAAAAATAGGAGATTCGCAGAGAGTAAAAACCAAGTATTTATTGGAAATGGCTTTCGCTAAAACTGCATATCGATGGCTTGGAATGTAAACCTCGTATCTAAACATTTTATAAGCTTGGTATAAATTAAAACAATAATTTTAAAAATTAAGAATATTTATAACTAGCTTCGAAATAAACAGATTAAAAAAAATTCTGTCATCAGGTAAGTTTGAAATGGTTAAAAAATATTTTTTACTTATTTTTTGTGAGGCAATGCTAAAGTTGAGATACTAGGTTTTCATTCTAAGCCATCGATATATCGTATGAAGGTATTATTTTGTTAATAACACGTGCTTGCCCACTTTACCGGACATAAGTTAATGAATGTATGTTACATACTTTGACAAGTGATTTTTTAAAAATAATAATAATAATAAATATATGCTACAGTACCACAAGTCCGTTTCGGAATGGTGTAACGATCCTCGGATGTGTCGCTGAAGTAATTATTTATTGCTTGTAACAGAGTCAGTTGAAAAGATAAATATCCTTGTTTCTGCGTTTGAAATATTATGAGTAGGCCATAAAACATTTAGCACTACTTTTCACCCTCAACTCTAAAAATAGGTGGGGGTCGATCCTCATTGTTTCATAAAAATATCACCCTCTTGTAATTAAGGGGCTTGCTCCATGGATCAGTAATCTACCACACTAGTTATTGAAAAAAAAGCTACCTTGGTTTTTTTACCCTAAAGGATACTGTTTTCGGGAAATTAATGCCTAAGTATTACAACAATGCTTTTCAATTTAATTTAACGAAAATGGCGGTTTGTCGGGCAAAAACACCAAACGGGATAGAATTTTAAATTCACTGGCCAAACCACTAAAACATGTTGAAGTGTTAAATTTTTTTAAATGCTGAAACTGAAGTTTAAACCCTCTTTAGTAGGACGAGTCATTTTACACTAGTGCCTAATGTTCATTTCATTCTGGCTCTGTTACAAGCAAAAGCTATTTGCTTCAGTGAAACTTTCAATGGTGGTTGCACCCTTACGGTATGGAAGAATAATGTTTGTTACATAGGAAATTTCTTCTTATTTTTTGTTGAGGAGCCGCCTGTCGGTTGTAACATACTTTCATTAACATCTGTTGTGAACGCACTTTTATTTTCATTCTGTGCATGACCCTGCGCTAATCATGTGCTAAATAACATGTAGCACAGCCTTACTAATAAAAGCTTTAAAAAGGCTTTGCATAGCATCGTAAACCGAGATTGATTATTTTTCCATAAATGGATAAGAAGAAGGTAGACCGAACCAAGAAAAGGAAGTAATGGAAGGAGGACCAAATGGCAAAGGCAATTTGTGCCATTAGAGAGAAGAATATGGGATACCTCAAGGCATCAAAATTGTTTCAGGTACCAAGGGTTTCACTCTTTCGTCTAGCCAACAGTAAGGAGCTAGATGCCAAGAAAGCTGCATCTACAAATCTTGGCCGCAAACCATTGTTTACTCCTGAATTGGAGCACGAGCTTGTAAAATACTTGGTGGAAATGGAGGCAATGTTTTTTGGCCTTACGCGCAAAGATGTTTGTGCATTAGCATTTCAGCTAGCTGTGCGCAATAACATAGCCCATCCATTTGGCAAAGACGACAGAGCAGGGAAAGATTGGTTTTACGGGTTCATGAAAAGGAATAAAAGCAAGTGGTCTATTCGCAAGCCAACTGGAACATCATTTTCCAGAGCCAGAGGATTTAACAGGGAAGAAGTCAGTGCATTTTTCGATCTCCTGGAAAAACAGTTTGAGGAGCACAAGTATTCTGCCGAGCATGTCTACAATGTAGACTAAACTGGTTTGTCAGTACTGCAAAGTAAAATTCCACATGTGGTAGGACTCCGTGGGAAACGGCAAATTGGAGCCTTGACATCAGCAGAAAGGGGGTCCTTGGTGACTGTTATCAAATGCATTAGTGCTGGTGGTCAATTTGTTCCACCTTTAGTAATCTTCTCTCGGAAAAAACATGAATGAACAATTCATGAGAGGTGCTCCACCTGGTTCAATCGCAACGTGCCACCCTAGTGGCTGGGTTCAAACAAACATCTTTACGAAGTGGTTTGAACATTTCCTGCGATTTGCAAAGCCCACAAAGGAGTGTCCCATTTTGTTAGTGCTGGATGGCCACTCTACCCATAAACGGAACATTGATGTTATCAACATGGCGAGGGAAAATCATGTTACTATTATCTGCATACCCCCACACACAACCCATAAGTTACAGCCTTTGGATAAATCGTTTATGGGGCCTTTGAAAACACATTTTAGTGAGGAGGTTCGTACATTTCTAAGACATAGCTCACGCCCATTCAGTGTGTTTGACATAATGGAGCATTTTGGACGTGCTTATTTAAAAGCTCAAAGAGGTGACATTGCTGTAAATGGTTTCAGGTCCACTGGAATTTATCCAGTTTCAAGGAATATTTTCACAGATGAAGATTTTTTGGCTGCCTCTCTGACTTTCACTCAACCGAGACAAATTCCTGACACTCCTGCATCAGACAATGAAACTAATTCACAGATAAATGTCCATGATGGAACACCTATGGTTGCGAGCAGTTCCAAACATCAGTCCACTGATATTCGTGCAGTTTTTCCAGTTGAAGCGGTAGCTGGTTGCTCAAAAACTCCTGATGTTGTCTTGCCTCATCACATTTCTCCTCCTCCACCAGTGAAGAAGACATCAAACAGAGGTAGAAAGCCAGAAACTTCCTCTGTACTGACTTCATCACCATAGAAGAACCAGTTAGCGACTGCGATTGCTGCAAAACAAGTTACGCCTCGAGATGTTTTGAGTAATGAGACTGGAGAGTCACAGAAGAGTTTAACAGCAAAGCAAGTTGTACCGAAGAAAAAGCTCAAATTAGTGAAAAAAAGCATCACGTTCATTGAGACGATTCGGCATTGATGGTTCCAGCAGTGAGAACGAATCTTTCCACTCAGATAAGTCATCCGAACTGGACTTCATACCCTTGTCTACGCCAGACTCTGGTGATGCCGAGTGCATATTTTGCCAAGGAATGTTTTCTCAGGACTCGAGGGGAGAAGTGTGGGTGCAGTGTTTGTCATGTCATTTATGGGCACATAATGACTGTGCTGGTGCAGAAAGAATTGATTACACTTGCGATTTTTGTAAGTAGTCTAATTTTGCTAGACCATTATTTTTTTACTTACTTTTAATACTTGGACTTTATGTGTTAACAATGCGTATGTCTAGTGATTCTGAGTACATATTTTGCTAAAGAATGATTTCCAGGACTTGGGTGGAAAAGTGTGGGGAGCAGTTTGGATACAGTGTTTGTCATGTTACTTATGGACGCATTATGACTGCTAGTAAAGGCAAAAATGCTTACTTTAGCGATTTTTAAGGCATTTTTTCATCATTTTAGTTGGCAGATGTTCTACATCAATGTTCGTGTTTTTTAACTAAATAATCTTAATGTAAATTAAAATTATGTTAACTTTGTCTTAATTTGCCTGACTGTTCCATATTACCCGACTGTTTCATATTACCCTCCAATTTAATTTTTTTGTAAAATAATGGTTTCCTCGAATACATTTATTTGTTTACATGCAGGCTTATCCAGATTGGTACTTAAAACTATAAAGTTTGCATACAAGCGATTTTCAATATTTGAAACACATTTGTTATATACAAAAATCTTGAACTAAAAATGGTATTCCATAATACCCGAACTTCCTCAAATTTAAATAGGCTTGGAAATGACACAAGTCATTTAACTTAATTTGAAAGTGAAAATTATCCAATTTCGCATTTTAAATAACCAACTTTTTGTAACTTAAAATTCAGGAAAGCTCTGTGATTAGTCCGTTTGCACCGATTACCGATACCAGCGCTCAAGCAGCAGGAATTTTCCCTGTGACATACTTTTAACACTGATCTTTCTAACCTGTCATGCGTATAAAATGTACAGGCGTGTAGAAGTAGTTTTTTTTCTGTCAGCAGACTAGAATTCAAACGACTGTAGGCTTGTCCAATAACTAAAGTTGGATTAAAATACCGTAATTAAAATTTACATGGTAAGGAGGGCCAACATCATGTAAAGTGACCACACACATGAATGACATCACATAGATGTTGGTGACCAACAGAGTCACACACTATGTTCTGGTACATAAGGGAAACCACACATAACAGGAAAATATCTGGCTTCAAATAATAGGATGAGACTGACTGTCCTGTATGTGCATATGTGTACTCAGCAGACTTCTGCTGTTCACTGACAGCTAGCTGACAGTGGTACCACTTCATTTGACCTGAATTCAGTTGCTTCTTTGTTTTTAGCTCAACGAACTTCCAGGAGATGGGCCAGTTACGAAAGTGACACACACGTTCTAGTGTATGAATTCTAGCTTGTACTAAATCAAATGCGCATTTTTCAGGCCCATAATATCAGTACCGGAAAAACATAAGGAAGTAAATCCAAAATTGTCAGAAATTAGATACGAATATAATTCTTCTCAGAATTTCATTAACTTCAGATGCATGTGCTGGTAAGTCCAAATGAATCCTCAAACAGGAAATAGACAAAAACAAAACGATGCAGATGGCCAACAAAAGTGTTTAAACTTTTTTCGTGAAAAAGTGACATTTCGGACTTACCACCGTACGCTTCTCAAGTACAGACATTAGGACGTCGAATTTACATGCCTGGCTTCAAAGGTAGTAAACTTATCAGGTTCAGCATTTCGTACGTCATATATTTGAATGTAAAATTACAGTGGTGTGGGCATGTCTGATTTCGAATGAAAATACTAATTTTCGCCTGATTTTTATATTGGACAGGTATTTTTATAATTAAGTTTAACTACACATTAGTTTTTAACTTACTTACCTTAGACAAAGAGTATGTTTACCAATATTTCAGATTTTTGTGGACACGCCTACTTCCGAAATTTGGCTCTCCGTTGACGATACTTCAGTCCTTAACTATTCGGTATACATCTAAGGGAATATGTTTACCATATCACGCAACTTCGTGAAGTGTTGTTGCCGGTGTGTGGTCGAGTGAGTCTGACCAAGAAATGGCATTCCAGTTCATCTTGAAATTTTTCCACTGCCTTAAAGCTATTGATTGCATCGATCGCTGCCTGACTTGATTCTATCTGCGACGCATTTAACCTTGTCGCATCGAGAAGATAATTACTATGCGGAAAAATCAAAAATATTATTTAATCATTTTTCTGTGTAAGATATATAATATTGTTCTAAAATATATAAGTTATTTTCCAGAGTTCATAAATTAGTTTTTTCAAACTGGTAGCCGTACTCTAAACCGAAAGAACGCACGTACGTTAAAAAGAAAGTATTATTCCCTTGAAAAAAGGACAGGAAAAAGCTCACTTGAAGTTGTATTTGGTTTGTTCTCGTAATAGTACGCTATGTATAAGGAAGTCTGCATATGTTTCGGTTAAATCGTGCCAAATTTAAACTGAAAAAAGGGGGCACTGCACAGAGAATTTTGTGCTTGGCTACTTGGACTGCGAGGTCAGCGAAATAAGTTATGACGTTTACATTTTTTAATCACGGATAAAGAGTCCCGAGTGGATTTTATCGACAGAAAGCGTTATCACATCATACCAGTTACCCAAATTATGACCATCAATCTCAATACAAGCATGGAAGTGGTGTACGAGATTCTGCCACATCCTATACGTGTTGCGTATCACAACATTAGCAGCAACAATCCTGACAAACAAATTCATTACTGTGACTATGGGGTGATTTCAGATACCCCAGTAGGAAATAATCAAGTGTATTAAGGTCCGGTGACCTCATAGAGTACGAAATCCGAAAGCATCGTTCAAGCTAGAGTCCGGGAAATATAACATTTAGATTACTAAGAACAGCACACCTATGTATACAGAGCTACATTTAGCTGTAGTACAAATACATCACTGGTCGCCTCCCTTTTAAAGTCCACATCTCATTTTCCCTATATTTAGAGACCGAAAATTTGTGCGAAAATATTTGTAGGCAAGTTCGTTTTGAATGCCTCCCGTGATTTCTGTAAGCGATCGGATGTTTTTAACTCGCATCGTTTTGGGGGGTTCTACCCACAAATTATAGGCGTGTGGTCTGGCAGGACCCTTCTTCTGACTGTGACGTAGTCAAACGAGAGACCTCTCAGCACAAAGACGCACTAACAATACCGATTAAGTATATGCAGACGTCAGATGTGCTCATAAGCTATTAAAAACAAGTTGGTGCAAAAATCTTTTTGCGAAATTTTAGATACCTACCTACCTACTAAAAATTCCCGTCGTGACAACTACTAGTTAGAATTTTGTACGCTTGAACTCAAATATCCAGTTTTGTGTGTTAGAAGCATAAGGTTATGTAGGGAGAACAAAGGTTTCATTTCAAGATCAATTCTAAAAGTCCTAACCAGATTGTTGTCAGGCATTACTTTAATTGAATGACGGTTCTTAAAGGAATGCACAAAAATACAAATTTCTCAGAGTGTAAGCAAAACACTAACACCGCCTTATCGCAGTGTCGAGACGTAACATACGTAACATAACGGTCACGAAACATCTTACACAAATTTTAGTGCCAAGTCAGGCTTCATGTCGTAGGGCATGCACTTTTCGCAGAAGCTAAGATTTTTATATGACTTACACGGAATAAATGTTTTGTGACAGTTACAAAATATTTCGTTTGCATTGAGATAGCCAAAAAGTTTTATCCTCACCTCTTGTCACCACTAAAATACTGTAGTCACCAAAATATTATGTAGTGTTTATTAGTAGGGGGCTGGAAAATATAGCTAATTCAATTACCTGCATGATAGAATGCATTGTCCTGTTCATACTCAAGCAACGACTGTTTGTCCTCTAGGTGCTACTCAGTGGAACAACAGACAATTGACGAATAGACGGGGCTTGAATATGCATAGGACAATGGATTCTAGCATGCGGGTCTTTTAGTCTACGAAATTTTCCAGCCCTTATTTATATTATATGTTGGGAACGCATTGCTTCATTTCCTGCTTGAATAATTACTTTATTCTAAGGAAATCGAGTTTTTACCACCCCAACACTGTAATTGCTGAAATGTGATTTATCGCGATATAACGTATATCACGATTTGTGATCGGTTTACCTTACATCCAGCAACGGAATCTTTTTGTGAGAAGCAGATGCCTAAGGACCTGAAAATTCCGTGTTTTTTTTTTTTTTTTGCCAAAGGCTAGAATTCAAACACCTGAAAGATCGTGTCATTTCCTCAACTGGCCATCGACTTAACTGACATCTCATGGAGGGAGCAGATGCAATAACAAAGGAGCAATTTATTGCAGACCCAGTGATGTATCACTGTGTCAGCGAACAGCCATGACGTGTAGCTGTTGTATGCTTGAGTACACAGATTATAATAAAGACTAGCCTTTAAGACAGTGAACCCGCGAATTTTTCAGGTCACTAACCCTGTTACACAACCCAACAGATTCCATACAGTCCAAGCAACTGTCAATCTTGCTGCTGATTGCACCACTCCCGGCGACGGAGCTCATTGGTGCGTGTGATCAGAGGCTTCCTCGTAGCGGCACGGCCACGTCGAATAACTGCTCTCGCCAGCCGTTGGCGTGTCTTATCACAGATCTCTGTGACTGATCTGTGACGGAAGTTTTCTGCATTTGTTGCTATGGCTGTCTAGCGATTGGTTCGCACAGCACGCTCCAGTGATCGCCATTCCCATTTACTTAGTTTCTCAATATACCAGCGAGATATTTTCGGTTCAGTTCTTCGATGACTTCTCCAGTCGACTATGTTATCGCTAACACATCACGACTGAAAAATGTCTGATGTAATACTTAAATTGTCATTATCCACACATATGTCTATGTGACCGAGGTCTTGTAGTAATCAGATTATTTATCGCCCGCCACGGTGGTGTCGATCCCAATCCTCAATCTTGGGAAACGTGGCGAACGTTGCCGTTGTTCGGTGGATGTTTTTTTGGGAACTCCCGCTTCCTCTGCCTTCATGTTCGGTCACTGTTCCATACTCACATCACATCTTCCTTCACCAGAGCTCAATACACGATCTCAAAAATTTCGTTTCATTTGAACGGAAGCCTCTCCTTTAACTATTTGCGATTACGAATATAAAGCTTTTGGTCCAACTTCTTTCAGAGTCTTCTGTGCACATCTGCAGCCCTGCTTCACGTTTATTGGTAGCATAAATTTGTGTAGAGAAGTTACTGTGCCAATCAGAATAAGGTTATTCAGACACTACACGTCCGTGAGTTTCAGACGAAACCCTAAGCCGCTGAGTGTTAAAAACATCAAATCACTGACCATTAAGTGAAGTTACAGACGTGCATGTAAGTAATTGAAACAAGATTGTGCAAATATATTTTCACCAAAAATTGCGCTCCTCACCTACAGCGCAAGTTCATTCTGAAAAGAAGGATGTCCTGTGAATCTTGGTCCAACAGTTCGGGAGCATGCTTTAAAAATGTAGTTGTGTATCAACTTATAAATAGCTCTGTATTTAAATACGTGGAAAACTTTGTTTGACTCCTTGTCTGAAGGATAAAATGTTCCCCTTTTTGACCTAGACTTTGAGAAATCTGTGATTTCAGAAGTTAACCATCGCGACAAGTGTGCAGAAAGTTGGTACGTGCAAAAAGATCCAACAAATCAGGAAATATATATCCATTTTCACAGTTTTTCGAAATACACATTTTCTCAAAAATCTTTTCGCGAAGAGCGACTGCCTCTGGCCATGATCAATTACACATTGGCTGCTAACTTGTATTCCTACAGTAAGAAGATTTATACTAGTCAAAATACAAACAACCCAAGTCACTAGTTGTACACAGACCGCCATAGTAACCTACACTCACACACCCTACAGCAAGCATTTGTAGTGCCCTCACACTTGGGTATCCTGATTTTGCGAAAAGATTTGTACACAATTTTGTTTCAAAGTCTTACTCGCACACTTGAAGCTCTACTTTATTGTCTATATATTTTTTCACTCTCAGCCTCTTGGGATTCTACCCGCTAATCAAATACGTGTGTTGTCGCAGTAAAATTTTTCTGACTGATACAGTCAATAAGCATAAAGCAAAGCTGTAGGTGTACACATAAGGCATTGAAACAAAGTGGTGCAAAATTCTTTTAACGAAAATCAGAGGCTCTACTGCACAAACTCACACACGCAGTTCTCCTACCATTCCCACTAATCCTAGCCCATTTACCGATGACTATGCAAACAAAATAAATTGATGAGAGTCTAGCCACCTCCCCCACAGGTTTAGCCAAACTGCGAAGGTCCGGCATTAAAAATTTAATTCTTTTCCTCAGTATTCTTCTTGTGTTCCAGTAGCAATCTGCAACTACGCACATAAGGCTGTAATTACTACACCAGATATTATATGGTGTCTCTAATGTCCCATTAAATAAAAACAACGCCATTTCGAAAGAAATCCTTCCCGATAACTCTTTTCTTCTAATTCTTCAAGATCAAAAATAAATATTCCAGTCCTCTTCTAATCCAGTACTCATTTACTACCACTTACATTGCTTGTTGTTGCACATCCTATTTCTGTAGTTTCTGTCGAAGTATTTTAACGATTTATGGCAGTTTAACATGACCTCTATCGTGTACCAGCAAAGGCATGATGCCTGTGTTCTTGTTTTGCATGTTTTCCTGTCGTGGAAGTATGCTACCGACGTGTTTTCATCTTCTAAAACTTCAATTAACTATCACATGTACTTAAATTCAAAATGACATATCGTATCTACACAATTTATATAACGAAGCATGAATTTACTATTTAATTTTATGACTTTTTCCACCAATCAGAGTGGTTGTAGGTCCTATTGTTCAGACATTCGTTGAATAATACTTATTGGGGAACCCTGGTAGAATATCTGCTCTGAGTACTAGAATACTTCGTGAACTTGAGATGTCATTATTCAGTTATATTTAAAATCAAAGTTATTTAAAAAAAAAGGTGCGAGGCGTAAAGAAAATTTTAAAAAGTGTCTGTATGATATTGAATTCTTAAGGAGACAAAAATGGGTGCTTTTTTTAAGTAGATAACAACACTAGTCGACATTCTGATATTTGTATTACTCCAAACTGTATAAAAGTACAAAAGTGCGCAGGTGGACTGAGAGCGGACGAGTGCACTCTCAGCCGGCGTAGTGGTGGCCGACGTGGTGGCGCACTCCCCACTTGAAGTGCGCATGCTTGTCCGTCTTGACGAAGGTGTGGACGGGCCCTGTGATACCATGACCTCCGTCGCGACGCACCCTCGCTTCTCCTGGCTGCGACTCTATTGCCGTAGGCTCTGTAACAACACGTTCAATCTATGAGTACGTTCTACCCAAGACATAAATATTCTGTCACCCACACCTCCCCTGGCTGCGACTCCAGTGCTATCAGTTCTGTAACATAATGTTCACTCGAGAGTGTTCTCGCCCAGACATAGCTCCCTATCACTCCTGCCGAAACAGCCCACATGAATGATATCTGCACTCTACAAACACCCAACGTCTCAAAATGCAGACAGTTCAACGACAAAGCACAAATTATACTTGCTAAGCTTAATTAAATTTCATTATTGCAATACATTCCATGCTTTTGTCCAGAATTTTAGAGGCCAATGCCAGATGTAGAATCTGTACAAAACTATACCCTTTTATAAGTGACCCTTCGATCGTTATTTCACTGGTCACCATTCCTATCGCAGGCCAGTCACTTTTAAGACTAGCACTGAATGTTTACTGTGGGCTATGTTTCTAGTTCGGTTTGCTGTGTCAACTTACATCCAATTTCACACTTTACACATACCTACAACTTTTTTTAGTCAAGTCTGATGAATAATCTTAACCCGAAATCGTAGGGTTCCTGCCAACATTATTTTTAAATACTTAAAATAATATGTCTATGATAAAATAAAACCCAAAACTTGGCAAAATTTCTAATAATCAGATATGTTTGATTCTAATTTTCCCTTAAGAACTGACTTCGTGATTCATTTCTCGCTTCTTTGAAAATATCAGATAAATGTCGTTAACCACCATTACTGCATTTCAGCAGTTTGTCTCGATTAATAGCGTAATATTGTAGCTTACTACTATATAGTAATAAGTATAACATAATTTAATACAATTGTCGGTGTCATCATAAGTAATTTTTCTGATACTATGGGTGTAAAGTGGCATAAGAAGGGCTGTCATAGCACTGTTCAACATGTATATTCTTATATGTTTTAATAAATGAAGAATAAAGTAATTAAATATTGCTGTTAACAGAATCTTAAGAGGAATCTGTGCCAGCCATCCTAAATTTGTCCTCTTTCCTCCAAAACTTTTTTCAAGAAATTTAAATAAATGCATAAACATTTATTTATTTTAATTTCTGAAATAGTTACACATGCAGTTGACTAACACATTTGTAGCTAATAACCTCTGAGAGATCAAAATTTTTTATGTTGGTGACTGCAGTGGCGAAGCAATATCGACTTTAGGAAATGACTATGCAAATATATTAGTGGCAAAATCGGAAATGTTGGTTGTGGTCAAAATTGTATTGCTCAGTGTTGGAGAGAACTGTCCCCCTTTGAACGCACAAGAAACAAAAGGGCAGATATATTAGTTCTACTCCACTAACTATGTCTTGTGTGCCTTTCAGTATTCTTCAATTTCTCTGTTCTCTGAGCTGGTTTGAGTTTCAGGAATTTGTTTTTAATTTAGGCCCTCCATAAATCTCTTGTCGCAGTTTATTGAGCAATTTCACATCAACTTTACAAAGAACAACCGTGGCTTCATCTGCATAAGATTCAAGAAGGTCTCACTTAATGCATGGATATCGTGTCTTAATAATCAGTGTCCCATCTCGATATTTACAGAATTATAGTTCAACGAAAGAGTAAAATAGATAGAGAACCAGAATGTGGCTGATTCCAAGAACAACGTTTTATTTCAACAGAATGCTTAGCTTATGAACAAGCATAAATGTGTTCAACATAATATCATTAATGTTATTTTGAAGCCCATTTCACTGTCATAGCCTGTGGCCATATATATTGATTTGTGTAGTCGTTTGGCCTTATGAACTATTCACAGTGACGCTTTTTACTCAAATAATTGTCGTGCCTCATTTATACAAATCCTGTTCTAACAGTCTATAATTTTCTGAAATTGGAACATGTGAACCTCGTTTAAAGATATTCTCACCTCAAAACCGTTCAAATATGGTTAATAAAACCCAAATTATGGAAATTTAGCTCTAAAAGTGGCAGTAACACCCAAGGACCTTAAGAGTTAGGTATCACTATTCTAGTTGCGAATTATGAAAGGTAATCCTACTTTTACATTTTACCTCATTTAAGATTCTGTGCGACTCTGGTGTCATTCTGTGAAATATGATGGTTTGGTTGCTGTATTGCAGAACAGATCATATTTGTTTATGTAGGGTCAGTTAAACAATTAGTTGTAACATGCTTCCTTACTATTTCATCCACGAGTGTTGAGTTTTATAATTATATATTAAAGCTAAATAACAAGCTGAAAGAAGAATTCAAAGGATTTCTTAAGTGCTCATTGAACCATGAAATATTAGCACAGCAGAAGGGTACCAAAGCTTTTTGCAGAATTCCTGAAAGAAGTCAAAAGTGCGAAGAAATTGCCAAACAAATCAAGAAGTTATCCACAAAATGCCATTCATCTGTTTCAAGAAACACATTGTTGGTACAAATCGAAACAAATCACTGATGAAAAAAATTTTAATCCGCAAGAATACATTTAAGGCAAATTTAATACAATAGAAGAATAAAAGCCATTCGAAAATCAGGCAAAAGCGGTTAAGGACAGATCCCTTTTCAGTAAACATAAAAGAGATCAAATGTGTCTAGTAGTGCATAGAAATGTATGCGAAGTATGGGAGTTGGCGAGCAATTCTATGTAGGGGCTGGAAGTTTGGTTAATGCGAAACATCAGATCTGCTAGCAGAGAAATTCAAAAGATGAACATGCGAAGAGGATTAAGGATGGCGCAAGTTTTGCGAGTTAAAGTATATGTGCCAGTAGCTGCAAAGTTTGCAAATCAGCACATGGTGGCGACAGGCATGGAGAAGCGAAGCGAGAGTCAGCAGAGTGTGCAGAAACTTACTTGGACAATTGTGCTGTACGATCAGTGGTTCGGAAACAGAACAGCTAGCCGTGGTGTCGAACTCCCCACTTAAAGTGACCATGTTTGTCGGTTTTGACGTAAGAGTAGACTGGCCTGACGCGATGGTGGGTCTGATCGCCGTCGTTGTGCTCGGTGGAGCGTGCGAGGGCCGTCTCCTGGGTGGCGGACGATGCCTGCTCCACTTGTGTCTTGTTCGCCTGATCACCCTCACCAGCATTCTCGAGGGTTAGGGTCTTCTCCTTGTCTTGGTTGTCCTCCTTCACCTGTTCGTCCTCGACAGCCTGCTCGTGGCCCGGGGTCTTTTCCTCGCTGCTTTCCTTGGCGTGTGAGACGAGCGGCGCATCTTTGTCCTCGTCACTCTCCGTGGAGTACGTGGGCGCCGTCTCTTCGGAGTCCGAACCTGTCTGCTCCTCCCGTGCTCTGTGAGCCCGATAGTGCTTCCCAAATTTCTTGCGTCGCGGAAACACCTCGTCCTTATAGTCATCCTTGACTCGCGAGACGAATGACTCAGGTTCATACCCGCCGTACGACCCGAGCGACACAGATTCTTCCTCGTCCTCATCATCGTCTCTGCCCCGCCTCCGAGTGTGCGCGCCACGCCGCCTCATGACGTTGCTGCTGTACGGCCAGTAGAAAAATGTGAGACCCCCTGCCTCCTCCTTCTCGTCAGTTTCATACACGGGCGCTGGCGACCTCTGCTTGCTCCTCCTAGGACCATCCTCGTCCGCCTCTGCAACATCAGCATTGCGCTCAACTGCCAACAAAGCAGTCGAACACTGTCCTCTACTCAAGGGACGCTGCGAGATATGATTAGCACATCTCCTCAGAAATTACTCGTCGAGAATCTCCTAGAGCAGGTAGAAATGACTCAAATCTGAACAAGTAACTTTGTGAATCAAGAATAGGAAATAACACAACCAAACAGTATTTTCCAGTGATTTACAAAAATTTTAACTCCAGGGAACTGCTCAGAAGACAATCACGTCGGATACTGTTGCTCTGAATAAATGCAAGGAAGCTCCTAATCAACTTCATGGTCAAATTGTATTATTATGACCGTCTGTTATTCTTGACGGCAGCAAAACGTAGCCACTGTGAACCAGCTTGAATGGTGTATAAAGTGAATTATGTGTGTTCTGTACTCATGTCTGCCACTGCTAAAACGAAGAAATGCGTGGTATATCGGACCTTGTTAAGGGAATCATCATCGGCCTTCAGGTAAATTAGGTTATTTCCGAAACACTGAAATTTGTTGGAAGATCAAATGCTGGTAATGGCGGCGATTTCGTATGTGTATGTATTTTATAGACATCATTTGTTTCATCTCATAACTCTATGATCATATTTGACTAACTATATGTCCTTGCAGACTGTTTATGCCCTGTGTGTGGATAGTTTTGTTTACGAGACGGATATCTCAATACGAAAATGTGAAGTGATGTATATAACTTTATGGAAGATATTCGGGCATCATATACTTCTCTGGTGTTGATTTCCCAAGTCTGAATTCAGTCGAGCAATATTGGGACCAACTCGATCGCAATGGTCATTGTGTGGCTATACCAGTACATACTCTTCCGCAGCTGCTGGTTGCACTGCAATCTGTATGACTCTAGATACCTACGGCAGAATTTCATAAATTTACTTAATAACTACACCATAGTTTAGCTGCTGTCAATATCCTGGAAGTAAGTTTTTCTAAAGACTAACTACTGGTCTTAAAGATATGACTCGACTGTATCTTCACATGAATGTTCGTTGGGTGCTCAGGAGCCTTATCTTGGCGTAAGTTTACGACTTTTTTTGTTAAAATAACAAAAAAAAACTTAATAGTGTTGAAAATGTAAAATCACTACAATCTGCTGTGCAAAATTGAGTCGATTCAGTGGTTGCTAGTACTTAGCATTCTCTATCCTTAACTATGGGATAACAATTTCAGTGGTTCTAACGACAAAAATATATGCAGTGTCACAATCCATAAACGTATTATAGTTCGTTGAGTTTGGCATTATTGTACTTTGAAATTTCAAATACTGTAGACTACTTCATATGTACGGTAAGATATAACATAACATTTTTATGATCGCAGTTCTAAAACTTTCCTTTTAAAAACTTAAGAATCAGTGAGAATAAAAGAACTTCAACATAAAAAATTCATATCAGTGTGTACATTTTCCTTGATGATTAAAACTAAACATATGAAAAAAGTATGAACTGTATTCCCTGTTTAAAAACATTACAATTTGTATCAATTATGTACACTTTATTTACAACCCATCCCTCTTTAATTGAATGTTTCGTCTACATAATAAATGTTATAATAATTTTTTTATAAATATCACGTATTAAAATATCGAAAACATGGCTAACTGAGCAGTACTTATAATTTTTGCACCAATTTTTATGTTTTACTATTGTTTTCAATTTACACTGTTAAGGGGCTCTTTCTCAGCCTGACAAGCATGCGCTGCAACTTCCAGTCAGTGAAAATGTTTTTGAGTTGTAAATAAGACTGAATCCGTGGAACATTTATTAGCTAACACAATAGCAAATGGAAATGACAACAGAGGAAAGCACATGAAAATCTAGGTCATAATTGTGGAAAACTAACCTATTTCCTTATATCAGGAAAAGAGAATCTGAAACTTTTCTATCTTACCATGACACGGAATGGCTGACACGGAAATGAGAATAAGTTGAGATCAGGAGTGTGATGATCAAGGATTAACATTGCAATATGGTGCTATGCTAAATTATATAACATCTAGCCTGATTGTGGATAAATTCGGACTGTTGAACATTTGCCCCAGTGTAGACTATGTCTTACCTCCATTCAGGAATATTATCCATATCCACACAGGGTTAGGAGAACGCAATGAAAATAGCCAAGTTTCGGTCAAATTACTCAAATATTATATAAAGTTTGAAACTGTGTAAATATGTGTGTATGTTTCTGGTGTAATAATTTCAAAATGAGTTACTGGCCATGGAGCACAGCACCATGTTGCTTGAAGAATATCGATGGTATTGTTCCAAGATTGTTAAAATCCACATACATAGGACATAGAAAAGTGTAACTGACCTTCACCGAATGCGTCGTCCAAAAGATAGATGCGGGCTAGAGCTGGCGCGAAGAGGCCAGCCATCAGCAGGGCGCACACAAACATCTGCAACCAAACATGTTCCAGGCACTTTTAAACAATTCCGTAATTTCACATGTAATGGTAGTTCACAATGTTTGGGGATGCAGTAGCGAAACTATCACGAGTGGGACAAACTCAAGCTATCTGACCGTTTAATATGGTGGCAGTAGCTAACACAATATAGGACAGACATTTGAAGAGATCCTGCTATTTCACGGTATGTTTGACTTCAAGTCTGGACTTCACATTCCTTACTCACATTTGAGAACCAGCAAAAATTTCATTGGCTACAGCTTCTTAGGAAGCAAGTCACTACTTTGTCACGATGATGTTCCACCACCCCAACGCTTCAGATTAAATACCGTCTCTCCGTCCCATTCAACGTGCTTCATTACATGTTATACAATCACTAGAGATGATGGAAAATCGCGAAAATTATTAGAGCCAGTATAGCCTCCAAGACACAGCACTGTCTCTTATTGGGTGATGGGTTTAGAGACACCATAACTTGTTTGAAGGCCAATCAGAGACGTTCTTCGTTAAAGCACAGGTATTCACGTTGGCCGAGTTAAATGGGGCAAACATCTTCGAAGACAAGCGAGAGCCAACAGCAAAATTAAAACGCCATTTACTTACGCATTACTTTGGAGTGAAGCAAACAGTCAACATTTCCCGCGATATACCATCATCTATAACAACCAAACACGAGTAAAAGTACGAACAGCTGATTCTAGTCAAGCCTCGTAGTGAAGTGTAGCACGAAAGTACTGGGTCTCCTTGTTATTCGTCAATTTAGCAGTAGCGCCAGAACAAGTCCCGACGATTAGGGAAGACGCTTCAGTATGCAGTGGAAAATCAAACTCAAGGTCCACGTCAAGATCATCATGCAACCAATAACCGACCGAGTACTCATGTATATAATGCGCCACCATTCCATTTCGCTTCTGTAGGCGCAACTTACACGGAAATGGTTTCCATTACATTAGACTTGCATGAAGGTTGGAGTACTTTATGAATCGTAAATCTATTGCAATTGTGGTCTTTTACATTTCCCTGAATTAAAGCCCAGTTTTCCAAGCGCAATACGTAGGGACTGGAGAATTTCGCGAATTCAGTGACTTGTATGTTATGTACTATGCATACTCAAGCCCCGTCTATTCGTTCATTGTCCGTCGTACCACTGAGTAGCAGCTAGTTGACAAACAGTCGGGGCTTGAGTATGCATAGAACAATTGATTCTAGCCTGCAAGTCATTGAATTCGCGAAATTTTCCAGTCCCTAGCAATATGTGTTTCTACTGTGTCGATAGTTATTATAGAAGGAACTGCCGTAAATTTCGCGGAAATTCTGCAGCGGATAAACCTGAACGTGCACTGTTTTGTTATGTTTTCTGCATTTTTTTACCCGTTCTCTTCACCTTTTTCACAGAGAAACTTCTATGACGATTGACGTAATTGGGCTCTGAGTGCTATGCGCACCTTTAACGGCGTTTGTTGCTGTGTTTCAAAAAATCATGAATCTGGCTGTCAGCTATATTATCTCGTTAAGAGTGCATGGTAGATATATACACGCTGAAAACATCATTTGATTCCTACGCTTTTTTCGAAGCTAATATTGACAAATTACTCAATGACAATTCCAGTATTTGCCAACTTTATGAGTAAATATTCATCCAAAATTACTCATTCGTTACGTGTGATCTTTAGCGCCACAGTTGAATGAACGAAGTTTCGGCATCAGAGACTGTGCCTCAGAAGTTCGTAGCACTGGAAGCAATTTTCTTTAATACGTTGACTAAAACTGTTGTCTAGGATTGCTATTGTTTAATTTTCGCAAATTGGCTTCAAGAAACCTATAGTTATAGATTAATGCATTTAACGTTAAATTATGTACCACGCCCTCTTAAGGGCTTTATAAAGCAGGTGCTAGTTGCCGCGTTTAAGGCGTAAGCAGGCAGGCGATGATAAGAGCCAGACTGGCTCGTACCTCAACAGCCGTATTGCCTTTATCACGACGTGCGAAAACGTCCTGCAGTGTTTCGGTCGTCGACTTTTTCCTATGAGACTTTTAGCGGTTACCCAGTTTTTTATTTTTGGAAAATGCATACTTAAGTCCAATGCATGCTTCTCTATTTCATTTTACGATTCTGATTGGTACTTTTTACGTGTTAGCTGTCTGGAAAAGTCGTTTTAGCAATTTTGAGATGCCCCCAAACCATGTTTCTAAGCATGACATTTAAAAAACAAAAATAGAAAAGAATAGATTTAAATGTGTCTTTTTTTCGTAGATGAAGATATCAAACACACGTTTACTAGCATTGTTTTAAACCAGATTCTCCTAACACGCTGTAATACAGTTCATGCGTCATCTGTATAAGGCTCTTATACTCAATCGATTTCTCAGAATGTGCATTGTTCTCTCTCAGCCGGCTGCATCGCTTTAAGCTCGTGAAAAATTTTACAGGAAGAGGCCCAAAAATGCAGCAGGTTTATTTTTGAAAATACTAGAACTCAAACACCTGCGTTTTTAATCTTACCACGACTTTACTGACACTTCCTAGAATGCTCTAAATCAATACTAAAGTAGCAGATAAGTAAGAGTTTAATCATGGATAAAGAACCAGAAATTTCCCGGGTCTATTTGAGGGCCAGGTAATTCTGAAGTTTTGTTCTTGTATGAGTTACTTACACGATTGGATCACTGGTTATAAAACTTCTCCATGAGGAATATGAACCAGTAGCAAATCGGCACGAGAATACTCATTGATTACCGTGATACCACTCACTGGAGCAGTAACCTATGCACAAGTGGCTGATGATAGAGTGGACTCAAGACTGACGATTCCAGCCAGCAGGTTATAAACCCCGCGAAATTGATGATCTCTATCCATGGATAGAAGCTGGATAAATGCAAGTTGCCTTCAAGAACATATTTGTACTCATGTAGGCATCAGTTGATTATTGACTGCTTGCTAAAACAGTGCTACCATATGATTAGGCATGCATAAAGTTGCTTCTTTATTATGAGTAGAGCCACGGTTTTATCGCGAAAAGACTTTTGCACCATTTTGTTTCAATGTCTTATGTGCACATCGGCAGCTATGCTTCATGGTTATTGGCAGCGTGTCTTTGTTCAGACATGTCTTTCATTTCACTGCACATGTCAGAGTAAGAGAATTGTACACCATACATCTGTGATTTACCAGTAGAAACGCAAGAAGACAAGTGAGAGTTAAAGCATCGAATCACTGACCATGAAGCAGAGCTACAGTTGTGTACATAATACACTGAAGTCACTTCATGAAAAATATTTTCGATTTAAAATCGGGGCTTTAATAATGGATTCAGTGCCTCCGGAAGGTGTCAGTCGTGAAAGTGACACGAAGGTGCATATGTTTGCATTCTATTTTGTGCCCGAATGAAAACTAGAGTTTTTTAGAGCCCTAATGATGGCATACTACTGTCTTAGCTTGCATCTGACAAAAAATTCTCGTGTAAAAAGACGTCTGAGAAGTCTAACCTACAGGTCACTTACCCGAAAATGTTCTGAGTCACTTCTCACGTCGGCTAGTAATAGTGAGAATCATCTTGTCCGTACTGCTATGAGCAGGCGTTACCACACGTTACTATAAAACGCGACACTACTGCGCACGTTGTTCACTTAGTGTACCGTGCTAATTGGCACTCATAAAAGTCTGCAATTATTACTTGCTTCCTCAAATGTTTCTTAAAGCAGCAAGTGAAACATATCGAAATTTCCACTTAAAAATCTAAGCCGGTTATAATTATTTTCTTTCTCTCTCTCTCTCTCACTCTCTCTCTCTCTCTCTTAGTAACATAAACAATTTAACAAAATTAAACATTGTTATTTAACTATATGTTCTTATCAAAATAATTTATTTAAATGAATGAAATTACAACACATACCACTTATTAGTAGAGACATGAACTTTTCGCGAAAAGAATTTTGCCCCACTTTGTTCCAGTGCCTTATGTGCACGTCTGCAGTTCTGCTTCACATATATTGGCAGCGTGCCTTTGAACTGTGACGTTTCTCATTTGACTGTACCAATCACAATAAGGTTACTGTAACACCACACGTCTGTAATTCGCGTGTAAAACCCCACGACACACGAATGTCAAAACATCCAATCTCTGACCGTGAAGCAAGTCTGCAGACGTGCACACAAGTCACTGACACAAAGGGAGGCAAATTTCTTTTCGCGAAAAGTTCATGTCTCTACTTATTAGTAATAATATCTTGCCTTTGATTTCCTCTTACTAATAAATTTCAAGCAAAAAATCAGCAAACATAATCTATATATATATATATATATATATATATATATATATATATATATATATATATATATATATATATATATTTATTTTTTATTA
>PNEQ01064661.1:37500-45636 GCA_003012365.1 Medauroidea extradentata | reverse complement strand
AACTTTTTGAACCGGGCTACGTACTGTGTTATCCGGTATAAGTTTTGAAAGTTCCACAATTCCAAAGTTTACTTAATTTTTTTCAAAATTTAGCTTCATTTTCTGCTTGTAAAATATATGCACTCAATCCAACTAAGTGAAAGTAAATAAACTCTACAACAAAAATTTAGAACTTTGAACTCTGTGCAGGATGTTTCATCCCAAAAAGGAACAAGAACACTATCTCTACAACGGGTTTCGAACCACAAGACTTCAACTTGGCATTG
Source organism: Medauroidea extradentata (assembly GCA_003012365.1). Lineage (NCBI taxonomy): Eukaryota > Metazoa > Arthropoda > Insecta > Phasmatodea > Phasmatidae > Medauroidea > Medauroidea extradentata. The sequence continues at coordinate 45,370 of PNEQ01064661.1, read as the reverse complement.
TATAATTAATTACTTTAGTAAATTTGTGCACAAATACAAATCGGTACGGCATTCACAAAACCATTACAAATTTACACAATACAATTCTCTTATCATACTTATTGGACATAAACATTCTCAACGATTATTATCACAAAGAACACAAAAAATAGTAAATTATGTAATATTTTTATCGGTAGTTGTTTATTTGTTTCTATACATCTCTCAGTACTAATTTCAACTAATTTCACTATGTGTTGATATATTCATATTATACTATTAACTGACCGAAATATGTATACGAATTTTTTGTAACCGGCTATTAGTAGTACAGGTTTTTTCATTTACAATAACATTTATGCACAATCTCACATAAAATATAAACATTATTGTTTGGTGAATAGGCACAATTTTATCCAAATTAAATATAACGTCGGATATAGCAACTCGGGACTACAATATTTTTACATTTCCGAACAATGAATAACTAACTTTCTCTACACCAACGATAATTAATATATCGATCACAGCTACTAAAACATTTATTTGACTACTATGGATACAAATTGCTTTATTGTAGAACAGTACTCTCTAAGAAATAAAAAAGTTATAAAGAATATAAAATATTACGATTGTTAACGAAGCCTTACATTGTTACGGCTGTTCTGAGAATAATAGTATTTGTTTTTTTTATTATAAACTTTCTAAGAACGCTGGCATTTTTAAGTTTCCTCAAGTACGTGCAGTAAGGCTGAAAGCGTAAAACTATTATCAAATGATGACTTAAATTTTAAAACGATATTATGCAACAGACGATATTTTTCAGCTTATTCAAACTTTACTACATTGCCCCCGGAAATATTATAGAAACATTGAGAAAAAGTGTTGTAGGAAATATCCTGATAAGTTACGGGAAAATAGTTATGTTGAGTACCAGTGACACTCTGATTGCTCACAATTTTTCTGTGAAACCAACTGTTCTATACAAGGAACAACATAATATGTTGTAGAAACATGCCAAATAGTATCGGTATTCAAAACACACCACTTTCACCGTTTTAGCAGAAGCAGGTATGCAACAACAATGTACAATAATCATTTAATGTTTAGGTATGGCGTCATTGGAGGTGGCCATGAGCTTTACGCTTTCTTCTGACGAACTATCGTCAATTCGACTCTACAAGTGTTTTGAAAGAAAACGGCTTTACTTTTTGGACTCGAAAAAAAAAGGTTAGAAATAGCTCGAACGATTGTTAATTCTGGATGATTTTAGATGATCAATGAATATATGTCAATAATTAACAGGTTATGGTTTTATAGTTTTGGAAATTTAGCCACGTTTATAGGGATCTGCGAAATTCGCGTTATTTTCTAGGCACAAACTAGAATTCAAAGAATGGTAGTTTCATGCCAGTTGTGCAATTGGTCATTGATATATTTTACATCTCCAGGAGAGCGCTTAGCCAATAATATAGCATCAACTAAATATAGAATTAATCTTCTTAAGGGCAAGCCCAGTATTTTCATGGTGGTTTTGAAGATACTTTTTTTTAAAGCAGCGTCATTTTCTTGTTGAAGAATCCCTTCATCGTTTTGTCGCAAACATATCATAATTTGTACCTAATTTTATGGTAGCAATATACCTCATCATTTTTCTGATTACTCACCCAAAATTTTCCTAATTTTGATATGAATATAAATCAGAATCAAGAAAAATTATTCTTTACGCACGAACGGTGCATCAATTAGCAAAACGAATTGTGCGTACCACGACTGCTCCTAGTCTTGATTTTTTTTCAATGCATTCCGTTTAAAAAAAGTTTTTAAAGTTTTTTTGCACCAGTGTGGAAAAATCCAACCAAAGATGGCCTTTAATGCCACAATCCTTCATTTATTTCAAACAATTGCAGATAACTCGTATATTTTTTTTAACCAAATGCTTTGAAAACTTCGAGACTGTACAGTCACACTATATAAAATTTTGGGAGAGTGATTTTCAAAATAATCTACTGTTTGCTAGCAAAAATTTTGTTTGCTTCGTTTTGGCTTATTTTGACGACGAAATATGTGATATTTCAGGCTCAAAAAGCAAATAATACGTTTGATGTATTCTAACAGAAAAGTTCAGCTACAAACTTATATCATAAGTGTTAAAACTGTAGGATGATTTTTTGGTATACGTATTAATACGCTTCAAAAAATCATTTTTGATACCTCTGCAATACTAAATAGCGAGGCTATAAGTACACGTACACTCTTGGAAGCTAGCCTACAGGTCAGGGAACCCACGAAATTTTCATGTCTCTAGGTACGGTACGTTGAAGATGCTAAGCAGCCTGCAGGATGACTAGAGCACAAGAATGTCTTGGTTCTGATGTGCACCTACCAGCTTGACGGACTCCATGACTCGAGATGCAGCTGACTGCGATGCCCAGTGATGTATGTCTCGGCCTGGATCGTGCAGAGCTCTTATAGCGGGACGCCTACCAGGCCAGTTACGACTGCTGTTATTGGTGCAAGGGGGAGGGGGCGTTGTTTTTGCTGCAATGTGCTCGCTCTGCTTGTGGCTGGTTCCGGTCCGCTTGCCAAGCAACGCTGGTCGCAAGCGGAAATCGTAACGCGGGAGAGAGGCACGACCAATTGGGGATTAAGACTGTCCAATGTGGCCAAAAAATAATTCCGAAATTTTTGGGATATTTTCTGGTTTCACCCCGTAACAGGACAGTTTACGTACGGGGAAACAGTATTCGCCATTTCGGAATATTGTAACTTCTGCATTTATTCTATTATATGTTATGCTTCGAAAAGGCAGAGGGAATAGTTTCTTACAGTTGGCATTCCTTAACTACTATTGCTGATACTATACTTACGACCATCGAATAAAAAATTACTTTCTTCCTCCGGAAGGTTACTAGTCAAAAACTAATAAAAAGTAGTGACGAGGTGATGATTTGATAACGCTTAATAAAGTAATTTCTGTGCTATGATACAGGAGAAATTTTGATAATTATCATTCTATGGAACTTTCAGTGAAAATTGAAGAATTATAAGATGGCGGGTACTGATCCGGCTTAAGGAGCCACGTGCTCGAGGGGTTGGGACTGGGACCTCTCGCCTCTCATATAGGCGGTTCGGATTCGATTCCCGTCGGATTCGGTCACGGATTTTCGAATGTGGGAAACATTGCTGACGTTTACCTGTGGGTTTTCTCGGGGAACTCCCGTTTCCTCCCTTTCCTCATTTTGCCGCTGCTCCACAGTCATCTCACCTCATCCATTCTTCTGGTCGGACGGGAGACATGCTTGACTCGCTAGTCTAGCAGCCGACCCAACCTTCTCACGGGCCTTCTTTCTTGAACAGTGTGACCCTGTCGAAGGCGGGAACACGTAGTCGATTTAATTTAATAACAGGAAGTTTGAATTGTTAGTACTATCAGATGATCTGAAAAAAGGAACCTTAGAGGTATAGTCATCAAACGATTCTCCTCCCAGGAAGGTGATTTGGGTTGGAACCCCGGTGGAGGGGGGGGGGTCGATCCCATATTTTCTCATGTGGGAAGCGAGGTGGAGATAGCCCTCGTGTATACTTGAGACATTCTCGCCCGACTGCACTTATTTCCGTCTTTCCTCCACGCATAGAAAAACGTTTTTGCACGATCCAGGCCGAGACATACTTCAACTTAAATTTTGAACATAAGAATACTTCAATTTTTTTTAATGAAATCTCGTGACATCCTGGCAATCCAAATAATTATTTTCCGCTGTTGCACTACATGTCAAATATGCCAAACGTTAAGTATTGTCTTTCAGTTCATTTGTTCTGAGATGTGATTTTTAAACGTCAGTATTTATTCAGAATATTACGTTTTACCTCTCCAGAAAATTATGTACTCTGAAAAACACGTAGAAAATTAATTTCGGCGTTTGAACGTACTTAAGGAGTCCGTCTGGTAGACATATTTTAGGTGTCCAAGGTCAATAATAGTGAGGCTCTAACGTTGATTGGGGCAAACCTGTCAAGTCTCGCCTAGCAGGCACGGAGCCATCGATGAGTTTTATGGAGCGGGAGGGGGGCGATTTGCTAATAAAAAACTTTCAGAATACGTTTGACAAGGGTACATAAGCGACGAGCCGATACTTCTTTAACGTGATCGTCTACATTTTTCCCTATAAATAAACCAATGCCATCTCGAAATGGCTTATCAAAAAGTTCTCTTTTGAGGTCCTTACATTGTACAAACTTGAAATTGTTGGTTTTTTGGAAGGGGCGATCGGTTAACCCGCCCATCCCCCTATACTGGATCCAATACAGCTTCCAAGCCTCTGAGTGCAAATCACTAAACTGACGTGCAACATTATAGGCAGTAGCGCGCCTCTATGGAGCTCTCTCAGTGTGACCCTACAATTGTATAGCTCTACTTTACGATATTAATAACACTGAGTGACAGACAATCCTTCGCTTAAACCGGTCAGTCTAGAAGGACAGTGGATGAAAGTTAGTATGAAATCCTGCAGAGCGCGATATTTACACTAAACACAACGATAGCAGTTTAATCAATGCAACACAATAACATTTTTCATCCTCCAGTATGTCTGGGGGAAAGGGGGGGGGGAATCTGAAGGGATAAGCGGAATATAGAGGCAGAACGGGGAACTAAAAATGTTTGCTGAAAAAAAACACCTTTTTAGTTGTTTAATGTTCGCCACAGAGGATTCAGTCATGTATATAAATGTACACATACATGTATGCATAATGTTCATGTATACATAAATACATAGGATGTTCATAAATATATGCATATATATACAGGATGTTCACATGTATGTATATATATGATGTTCCTGAACTACAGGTACAAATGGTGAGATTGTGATTCCTTATCAAAATGAGGTATAGTTGCATAAATCAATTTTCACCTAGCGCTAGTTTTAAGGGAGATATTAACCCATAAAAATAGAGTTTTAAAATGTTTTTTTTTTTTGCAAAATACTGGAAACGACGTGAAGATAAACTACAATTCTGTGCACAATGATAATGTTATCGAGACCTTTAACCCGTGAAGAAACCACACTTTAAAACTATCCCCTTCATGAAAATAACAGGGGTGGCCACCTTCTTACTGACCGCAACTTTTGTGTCTTTTGTTCCGTGAACAATTTATGTTGCTATTCTGAACAGTAATCCTAAGTAACAAAAAAAGGTCTTCTTGTTGCAAGTCGCTAGAACGCACCGTTTACGAAAGAAAAAATCATACAAATAGTCAGTGGCTGCAAAACACTGCATGTGTACTAAGCGATCATAGCATCGTAGGCACCCGAACTTCAATTGCGCGTTACATAAATTCACACCTGAAATGCGCCAGAGACGAAGGCATGTGCTGGGCATAGGTGTGTATGAAGCTGTAATATTTAAGTTTTATTTGTTGAGGTTTCATTGTCTTAAATTTGAGACACGCTTTTAAAGCACTGCAGCACAAGGTTCATTTGCTGATTACAAAATGCATTTGCAAGCATTCTGACCGTGCTCCATTGCGAGTGTAGCAGTTGTTGCCTACACGCCAGGTATTTTATTGTTGCCACAGCGCATTTAATTGTAAATGGTGATTTTTTTTGTAGTAGAGCTAAAGGTTTCATTGACAACCAAGTTCATTAGAGATATTAGGAAACTGGAAAGGAATCGGCCATGGTCTTTGTTAAGGATCCGTCCCGGCATTCGCTTGGATATGTTTATTGTTATCGTAGTAGTAATTACACATAAACCAAAGAATACACATAACCTTCATGGAACACTTTAATGATAAACTGTTTTTGAGAACGTAAAAAGATTTTCGAAGGTATATTGGTTGTCTGCCATGTAAGCAACCCGCGTTGCAAAGCTGGTCGTTTGACCAAGGATTAGTTGTGGGTGAATTCAAGTTAGGCGACAGACAGTTTTATGTTCATAACAGCTCTTCGGCTACTAGTAATCCAAAAGGAAATCCGTAGATGGTAACTGCACGAGAACAGGTGTTGCAAATAATCCATGTGTATAGTATTTTACAGTAACTGTTCAAAGTGGCGACCACTACTTCGATACACAACTGACTCCGACGCACAATCGAGTGTCTTATGCGACAAAACATGCGTTGGGTGTGGCGAATGGTAGTACAAGCATCAGTAATGTGGGTGCGAAGTTCATCTACCGAGTTGATGGGGACATCGTATACCAGTGTCATGAGATAACCCCACAAAATCACATGGTGTCAGGTCTGGGAAGCGTGGTGGCCACCTCACAGGTCCGCATCTGCCTATCCATCGCTCACCAAATGTGGCGGTAAGATGGTCACAAGCTTCCAAGCTGAAGTCTGCAGGGCCTCCATCGTACTGGTACCACATAAGCAGACTTGATTGACAGACCGCATCCTCCAACAGAACTGGTATTATTATGTCCTCTAACAACTGTCGATAAAGGGAGCCAGGCAAAAAATGTTGTCCAAGGAGGTTGTCGCCGACAATGCCGGCCCAAACGTTTACAGCAAATGTCACTTGATGAGGGTGTTCAACCATTGCATGTTGGTTGACGTCGCTTCATACACGACTGTTTTTACATTTGAGAGAAAGCCATCACGCGTAAAGAAGAAGCCTCGTCGGTCCACAGAATGTAGCGAGGAAAGGCAGGTTCGTCTGCGGACTGATGCAGAAACCAGTGTGTGAAATCGACTCGTGGCTGAAAATCAGCTGTTTGTAATGCTTGCAACTTTTTGCGATGAAACGGGTGTTGCTGTTGTTCATGCAGAATCCTCCACTCAATTTGGTGGCTTGCATGCATTGTGCGAGCGATTCCACGTGTGCTACTTGATGGAGAATCGGTTACGCATTTCAACACTTCCTCATCAAACCTGGCTGTTTTCATTTTGCGTCTCACGCCGGTGTCATACCTGTTCGCTGTAAATGTTCCAGTCTCGCGTAACCGTCTGTCCACAGACGAGAACATGCGATGTCCAGGACAGCACCTGTTTGGAAATGTCTGTGCATACAGACGCTGTGCTCCTCTTGCGTTACCTCCAGCAGCACCATACATGAGATGCATATCTGCCATTTCTGCGTACGTGTACTGTCTCTCCACGTTGCGCACTTGCAATGCCACCCTGACACACATGCTAGCGGTGCTTCGTGAACGATGCCCGCGCGACTGTCTCGTACGACCAGCCTAGCAAACGCGGGTTGTTTACCTGGCAGGCAACCAAGTGCACCCTAACAAATCTTTTTGTGTTATCAAAAACAGTTTATCATTAAAGTGTTCCATAAAGGTTATGTGTATTGATTTGTGTGTGTGTATTACTTCCTTGAAAACAATTAAAATACCCAAGCGAATGCCGGAATGGATCATTACAAAGATCATGGCTGATTCCTTTCCAGTTTCCTAATATCTCTAATGAACTTGGTTGTCAATGAAACGTTCAGCTCCACAAAAAAAAAAAATAATTCCCATTTACAATGAAATGCGCTGTGGCAATAACACAATACGTGGTATATAGGCAACAACTGCTACACTAGCAATGGAGCACGCACAAAATGCTTGCAAATGCATTTTGCATTCAGAAAAATGCACCTCGTGCTGCAGTTTTTTAAAAGCGTGTCTCAAATTTTAGTCAAGGCAACATGAAAAATTAAAGCTTAAATACGACAGCTCCATACATACCTATGCCCAGCATATGCCTTCGTCTCTGGCGCATTTCAGGTCTGAATTTATATAACGAGCAATTGAAGTTCGGGTGCCTACTATGCTATGATCGCTTAGTACACATGCAGTGTATTGCAGCCACAGACTATCTGTATCATTTTTTCTCTCGTAAACGGTGCGTTGTAGCGACTTGAAACTAGAGGATCTTTTTCGTTTCTTAGGATTACTG